>JAYRBW010081982.1:0-23368 GCA_036023295.1 Invenusta paracnida | reverse complement strand
ATTTATAGGCTCTAAAATGCTTCGTTTTAAAGTTATTAACCAATTTACTTTATCCTCCTGGGTCTGGCTGAGGGGGGGGGGGGGTCATGATCTAAATGAGAGATAATTTATATAAAGCTACCACTGCCACAATGCTATCACATATTTTTTAACTCTCTAGGGGTCTACACCTTCCCAAAAAACATTATGAGCATTCTCCGCCCGATTTGATAACGATGAGTCAAAATTCGGATCGGGGCTGATGGCCTACTATTTCTGAGTTTTTCAAAATGAGTGAATTTACTTGACAATTTGCTCTCACCATATTATATCGGAATAATGGATATAGTGTTTTATGTTCATTTTTTGCCTTTTTTAACATTTGCGAAATTTGTAAGAGCTTCTTGTAAATAGAAACTAGACTTCTCATTTCCTCCAGTAGACATTTTAATCGCTCAGAAATTTTAAGATTTAATCTAATTACTCCGAAATACACTGCAGTAGAATTCGCTTAAAGTCTGAAGGGCCAAAAAACCTAAATATTGGCAAACTACGTTTTTATGGGGAAAAAATGCTTATCATGTAAAATATTTATACAACACAAATATTAAACTAATTAAAACAGTGTTTCTCATTATAACATTGGAATAACAAATGGTTTCTGGTATAATGAGTGAATGCAAAAACACATCAGCCTTGATAAAAACTATAAGTTAACTAATGATTCACACAAATATACAATATTTTATACACATCTCAATTCAACAGCGTAATATGTATAGATTTTTGGTTATATAGATTGTATTAACTATAAACGTCATTAAATCGAGATCAAGACTACAAATTGCCAGGGTTATATGTATGTAGATGAAAAATAAACTGTTTTTGAATCCACATGGTAGTTATAAAATATCGGATTCAAAACAGTATACACCATTGTTAAAGATACAAAATAGCAATATGCATAGGTTTACTGCGAGGACAATGGCTGCCGTAACAACATAGTTGAATACCCAGTTACAATATTATCTTGTTATACTCAAATATCTTTGATTATACTATATATGTATGTATTGTATGTAGCTATACAACTAGGTACCTACTGTTGTGAAATATGCTAAATAAAATTACTAATGAAGACCTGAATAAGTCTTTGGACCTGAAACTTTGATATAAATGAGTAAGTAGCGGTACGGACAAAAATTCCTTGATATAGACGAATTCTATTGTATTATAAATTTAAAATCTATTTTATAAGTTACATACTTATATTTGTCATATAAAGAGAATTCCGTATTTTCCTATTATTATGTGAACAGTAGAGAGGAGAGTGCTTGGGCTAGATTGAGTGTTGTAAGGAAGGAAGGAAAGACCGGAAGGAAAGATGTAGGGTAATGTACATTCGATATGCTGACACAACGTTAATAGCAAAATACAAGAAAGAAATGAACGTATAGTGGCCTTTATCTTAGACAAATTTGCAGTATATGGATTGTTTAATTTTGGATATTTTTTAAAGCAAAATTAAATATTTATAACACTGGTTTATAGGCATATGGCAAGGACTCGGCTATGACTAATCACAACATTAGATAAATTACCAGATTAATACAACAATAGCCATATTTTTTTGCTGCTACATGACTGAAGCCAAAGCTCGAGGAATTATGTTTGTCTATGTAACAGGCAGGTGCACTGTCGATATGGACTTCATATGTAATTTCCGTAACTTTTTAGGCCAAAGGAAATGTCAAAAACACAATATAATAGCCAAAAATGTTTACCGTTAGCACACTGAATTAGTCAAAACCAGAGTTTAGATAAAACAACTATTAAAACAAGGTTAATATTTAAATGTCTTTGGCCAAAACTCGTCGAATTATGTCAGTCTATGTAACAGCCAGGTGCGCTGTCAATATGTACTTAATATTTGATTTGTGCTAATATTTGTTTTGGCTATTGTTGTGTTTTTGACCTTAGCGTTGGTCTAAAATGTTTCGGCCATCAAATATGAATTTTAAATCGACAGCGCATCTGCTTGTTATATATAGACAAACATAAGTCTGTGGTGTTTTGGCTTTAGTGTACAAATATTAAAAAAATTGATACTGTTCTTTGTGTTTTTCATCTTTGCCAATTGGTCTAAAAAGTTACGCCAATCAAATATGAAGTCCTATAATAAACATAATTCCGCAAAGTTTTAGCTTTAGTGTGTAAACAGCAACATTTTTGGCTATAATTGTATTAATGTGCAGGAGAGTTGACTGATTTTGTGATTAGTAATTACTGAAAACTCCATTATATCGATTTCAATGATTTGGAAAAAAGAAAGATTTTGTTGTTGAAATTGTTATTATATTATAATTAGTTAATTTGGTAAATCTGGGGTGGAATGAATGAATATTTAGCTTTAAAATGTATTTAAGTTTTGTTCGCACCAAATAATTTCCTGTTATCCAAAAAAACGGTTTGTATAAACTTAAGTATAAAAGAATAAGTGTGAACGGGACTTTTATTTTTCTTCATTTTTTAATATATTATTCAGAAATGTATTCCAGGGTCATATATAGGATATAATTATTTATTAACTTTTCTCAAAAACAAAGCCAGAACATAGTTAATACAATATTATCAATTATTGTATTTGATGTACAATTACACATAGAAATCTCTCTATTGTTTGATTATAATTAACATCATCGGATGCACTGAAAAATGCTGTGTAATAATTTCTCAAATAATAAAATTCTTCTAATTCGATAGCATATTAGGACGCCGATGCAGTTAGCAGTTTATTTTTTATTTAAGTAAATTTTAGCACAACTATATCTCTAGGTAGTATAAGAATAATATATTGGCTGTCTCATCGATTTATTATCTGGCCAATAAAAAAACGATTTTGTAGCGGTTTAGCCTAAGAATGAAAAATTATAGGTTTTACCGCAATTTGTAAAATCAAATTGCACCAGAACAGTATAGGGTGCAAAACATAACATATAATACGTGTATTCCATAATGCAATTTAAAAGCAACATTTCTAAAAGTAATTTAAACTCTATAAATATATACATACATTAAAAAATGCCTTTTTAAATAATAATATTAGCACATAGACTGTATAATTTATGACCTGAGACTTCACACTCGAGAATATTTCTTCGCCGCAAATGTATCATTCACTTATAAAAGTAAGTTTTTATTTTCAAATTAAGTCTAATTCTAATTATCTAATCGCTACTGCAAAGTGACCTAATGTATTTAGGGTAAAGGCAATCGCAAAAGTGGCAGGATAGTATAACAAGAGTATAATGTGTGAAGCATTAAAAGTAATTAATCTATTTTTAGTGATTTTACTTCAACTAATTTTACGAAATAAGATTTCACGAAATTATTTGAATACTTGCAATTTCTATGGGAGTAACAGATTAGTACTAATCTGTCATTCCCACCGGCAAATTACAGTGATAAATTAGTAACCTTATATAATTAACAAAAATAATTACAGTGACAAATTAGTAACCTTATACAATTAACAAAAATAGACAAAATTATTGTAAATACATATAGTGTTCATACACATATACAAATATACCTAACTATAAATAACAAAAATAAAAACAAAAAAAGGTAAATGTAATGGAACCGTTAAATACAACAGATCCATTGAAAACATCACAGTTGGGTAACGTTATAGATCCTTCATAAGTGGAGACATTTTTCTGTAACCCACACGTCATGTTCTCTACCGGCATACAACTAGACGAAGAAGTCGAACTTTCAATTGCAGTATCATTTAAGCATCCCTTGACCTGCCGAGTGCCACCGCATAGTTTCATGCTGCTGCTCTGAGACTTTATCTTTATAAATTCTGACAGATGTCCTGTTTTTCGGCAAACGAGGTCTTCTTCGCAGTCGGCTTGAAATAATCTTCTTGGTCCTGTTCGCCGGAGACTTTGATTTGGGAAACGTCCTGGAAGTCCTGCAGTCAACGTTTGAACAATATTCTGCAGTGAATTAACTCCTAATTCCATGTTTTTGAACCAGACGTGTTGCGAGTTATTAAATGCTAGACAAAATGAGACTTCACGTGTACCGGCAAGTCTTTTTGTCATATAAAATTTGTAAACGCATACCAGGCATCTATTAGGATTTTCTTCATTGTGAAACGATGTAGATTCTTTTCTCAGTTTCCCTAAATTTTTCAAACCGCTTTGGTTGCATTTAGAAACGTCTTCGATATATTGATGGCCCTCTTTTCCTTGCGAATCAATTATTAATTGTAATTACGTATTTGGGCCAGACCGTAACTGACGAAGTTCCTTTCCTCCACGCAGGCAAAAATGTACCCAAGCAAGTATACTAGAGTTTGAAGCAACTGTTTAGGATTTGATTTTCCCAAAATGTCACTTTTCCATAGTATTTCTTTTGGGTGAATTGAAATCGGTTTAGACCGCTGTTGCCCTAAAATAATTCCTTTCTCAGCGGTACTTTTCATAGCGGTGCTTAGGCATTTTCTGGACTCTAAAAATTCAACACTTTTAAATAGAGACCATTTACTATTCAAGTTGTTTTGAGTATAATAATTAATCATAGCAAAAATGTCATAACGTGATTTTGGTAGATAATCATCACTATTTTGTTTCCTCACTGAAAATATGAATTTTTGCAGCACAACATTTAATTGATAAGCAGACATTTCATCAATGTCTTCAAACACATTCAGTACATTTTCATCTGTTATTGTTGACTGTATGACATAAGTCTGCCAATCCCTGAAAATCTTGATTGCCCATTTAACCTTTTTTATATATTTTTTCGGGAGTAGACTCATCAATATTTTTCTGTATTTCTACATCAGTGACTTTGACAAAACGATTATTGACATAATTTGTGGGAGTTTCCGGCATTGCAGAAATTTGTTTCATCACCATTTATGACCTGGTATATTAGATTAACATCGAAATCTTCAAAATCAAATAAATCTGACATTCTTCTAAGCAATTTTTAAAATACTGAAACCATTCGAATAAAATTAAATAATTTGAAAATCGGTATAGTAATCAAAATCAATAACCATGATCAGAGAAATTTAATTCTCGAAAACTACTAATCTGCTTGTGCGCAACAGATTCATTAGAATCCATAGATTAACATATATACATATTCGTGCATCGATAAAACCGAAAAATTATTTAGTCTTTATTTTAGTGTTAGTTATTCCCTAATTTGCACCACTTGATTTATCTGGTTCGAAAAACATACTTAACAGGATACTTTGTTTTACAAATTTGTATTATATTGAATGTAATATGTATATCGCTTATATATGTACATGAAAATACATGCTCTTTAAAAGTTACTTTATAAAAAATGAAATTTTATTTTACAATTTTTACATAATAAAAATCTTAGGTAAATATGCAAACCTGAGAAATGGGCAATATACAATTTATAGTATATAGTATGCTGTCGTTTGTAAACCCGAATTTATACTCATTCTTTTCTTCTTTTTGGTGCTTACTAATATGAAAGTTAAATGTATGTAAATAATTAAATTTCATAATATAGTTTAACTTTTTCCATATTTATTATTCTTAATTTTATTATTAGTCAAAGGTACATTTAAATTATTGAAAGCGACTTCGCAACTAATGCAACTATATAAGATCATGGTGATATCTTAATTAAGAAATCGAAAGCTACACAAAATAGTTTAGTCCCCATAGTTAGGAATAGAGTTTTTAAACCACGCAGTTTGTACAAAGAGTTTTGTAAAAATTGTTGAGTTTAAGCTTTCAATTCCTAGTCTACCTATACAAAACAAATATTGATGGTTATTTATCAATAAATATTTACCAAAGCGCGTTCACAGCACAACTGTTGATTCTTGCATAAATACACAAATGGCAGTTTTATCCCCTTAATTGTAAAAATTATGTATATACAATATGAAAGATTTCTGGGTACCTAGTGTTAAATAGGTTTACTATTATCCTATATAGTAGCAGTATAATTTTAACGTTTTCTATTGAATCAATATCTTCCATAGCATATATGACATGTTAGATATTTAAAAGGTGTACTTCAGAGATCTTTAACCCGTTGTCAACCAGCAAGATCTTCAGGATCACACATCTCTCTTATATATTCTATAGTTACAATCTTTCATTACTTATTAATAAACTCTCTTATTTCTAACTCACCAGTTGTTCATGGGTAATATATAGAACAGCTGCAGCTATACCATGACAACTCCGGTAACTAAGGGGAGAGAAAGAGAATTAAAGGGAGAGAGACAATCGATAGTAAAAAAACAAGAAAACCTAGTGTAGATGCTTAGTGGCTCACAACAGAAATCTTGGTAGTGTGAGAGCGGTCAAAATGTTACTGTGTGGTGGTGATAAGTTGCTCTTCGCCCTCTTCGCCGCGGCCATACTATGCCTTCTCATCGGAGGATCCATGTGGGGATCTGGCGAGGCAGAACTTAGTACTAGCAAACTCATCGCCGGACTCGTCATTTTTGTCATAGGGGGCACATTACTCCTAATCGGGAGTGTCTCATTCCTTATTAAAGCTGCTAAAAGACGTCAGAATGAACGAAACTTTCAGATCAAATTACGCGAGATGAACCGACAGATCGCTTGTGGCCTGAACAGCTCCATTGATGGTGATTGTGTCTGGGGTGAGCCTCATGAAGGGGAAAGTGTCCAGCTACCAGCCAAGCTGTCCGACGCTACAGTAATTACTCAGGTAAACGCCATTGCCCCAACCACCGGCAACAAGTCTGTTGTCATGGTTACTGAAGCAAATTCGCCGCCACCACCGACTACTCCGCAGACTCAGGAAGGTGAAGAGAGCTTGCCGGTAGTAGAGACTCTGGAACATGAGGAAGAGGTAACTGAGTCCACCTTGCATCCACCTACAACTTCATTGTCTCATGAACAAATAGAAGTGCATAAACCCAGTGGTGACATCATCGTCCTGCGGATATAGTTTCTGTCCATTTATCTTCAGAAGTCATGATTCAGCAGGGCTCATTTTCCTAATTCCAGTCATTTTTCATTATACACAATTAAAAATGTAAGGTAGGAATATTCATAGGGAAAAAATTCTAATTTTATAAATAGAAAATGAATTGTTAATTCACATAAAAGATTCATTCGATTAGAATTCAAATGACATTTTTTTAAAGCACTTCATAACTCATAGAAACGTAGAATTTAATTCATTTACGACTATATATATACTATCTCACCGCATAATACCTAAATGCCTAATATTTAATTAAAATCAGTAATGGTAATAGATATGAATTTTCTTTAGATCTCTGCAGTATAGGTATACATATTTATGTTATACATATCATACATTATTAGTTCGTTCGGTCTTATTTGGTCTCGTTTGAAACTTCTAACCATGAACTACTAAAATTACACGATGGAAATGCTCAAATTTGTGTGTTCTTAATACATTTGGATCAACACATATTTTAATTCCTGTCGTTTACAAAGTACTTCTAAACATCGGATTAAACAGCATCGCTGTATTTTACATATATGTAATATAACATATTTAAAATGCAATTAACTACAAAAACATCTATTCGATATATTTACATAATAAGTATAGTGTTTTTGTGATTTTATTGTTATTTTCAATGTAATTGGTAATTTTGGTTCATAGAATTTTTGGCTGTCATATTTATTTTTTGATGTGTAGTTATATTTCTGTTTTTAAATAGTATTGTTACTTATGGTTTTATATTTAGCGTATTTTTGTACTAAAACAAGTACTTTAATTAAATAATTACTTATAAATACTGTACCACATATTTTGATATTAAATATTAATCTATTTCATTAATTAGAATTATTTTTAGTATTTATGATCATAGGACGTCTTATTGCCTACTATATATTCTACATTAAGAGACACAATTACATGCCGAATATTAGGTAGGTATGTATGTAAGCAGCTGTTATTTTATATGCAGAAAAATATGCCATTGACCATAATTATTGATAAAAAGTACCCTTTTATTATTTTGTTTATCCACCAAACTAAAACAGATAGAAGTAGATGGTATGAATAGTTATATAAATGAAATTTTTAAATATTTCTTCAAATTGTTTTCGAATAAAAATATATTTTTTTATACAAATAATAAATATAAATGCTATTAAGACATGCCAATTAGTATAGGTACCTACGTTAAACTTAATATTTCATACTAAATCGCTTTATTTTAGGCAAATATTTTAATTCAATATATATGTAAGTATGGTAAACATCAATATACATATATATATGTGGTTCAGATTATCTTCAACACAGAGTAATGAATAAATTCAAAGAGTTGACTTTGAAGAATCTCGTGTCTATATCTCAAGAATTAAATAATATTTTTCAGATAGGGTAAATCTAATATATAAAATTCCTTTTGTATTATTTTGAAAGATATATGACATTTTTCTAAATAACAATTAACATAGGTACTACTTTTCATTTTCTAATTTTCAACCTAGTACAATACAATGAATTAGTATTTAGGTACTTATATATTGACGCCAAAAGTTAATTCTATAGGATTCGTTTTTGAAGGTTATAATATATATCTTTTACAAAAAAATCCATAAAAGTAAGTAATTATTAACAATATTATCTATAAAAATGTATAGTATATACTATGTACTTAAAATAATAATAACTACAAGTTTCTTATACCTGCACTATAAATATTGCAAAACAATATCTAGCTACTTAATTTTTTTTATGGTACATGGTATTTATTTTCGTCCAATATTATATCATATATAATTACCGATCCAAATCCAAATTATTTCTTTATTCGTGTTTATGTCGATGTTGAAACTATTTTTTCAAATGTAAAGTTTATGCATTTAGAATTTTATTTTTATATACATTCTGAACGTGTTTATGAATCAGCAAAGTTCTGATATTAAATCATGGAGTTCTATACTCTTGATCTTCTAAACGGTCTGAGTATTTTAGTAAACAACAAGATTTTAAAATAGTTCAATAATTTGGAGATATCATAATGGATTGCTAACATATAATGATCCAAACGCATATCAAAGAATAAAACAGCTGCATTGGAATCATCAGTATGAATTTTTCCGAAGTAAAATATGGAAGAATTTTGCAATGATCCTATTTAATTTTAGTGTTTATTTAAATACAATAGTTTGTGTAGAAACGCAACAAGATCTGTTTACAAAATGTAGGATCTACACTTTATCGTATGACGCAGAAATCTTTTATTATTAAGATACAGCAAGAATTAAAGCCAGGATTTCACGAATACCAAATAATGGACATTAGATTAAGGCCAAATGGTGAATCGTAATATTTTTTATTAATCAAAGTTTGATGCATTTGTGAATCCTTCTTGAAAAATTCCAGTGAAATTTATATTTTGTCTTTAAATAATTATTAAATATTCGAATTCTGCAATAATATACTCTATTTATTGATCTTAAATGTTTGTTTTATTTTTATTAAAGCAAACATAGTTCCCATCTGTATTTTTGTACAGCAACCAGCTTATAACCAGCGCTCAGTGTATTCTACATATATTATATAACATACTAATTATACTCTACCAAACTATTAGAATTTATTCAATAAATAGTTATAATCCTTTCCAAGGAAAAATTATCAAAAATTTAATTAGAAATGAAGTTAAAAATTTCATACATATTTTATGTTACTCTTATAAGTTTAAATCATTATCTTAATTTGGCTTTGAATCATATTGCTTAGCTGCATACCTACTTATTAAAAGTGTTCAACTTTATGAATTGTATGTATTTTTTATATAAAATAAAATAAAATATTATATTCGCGGACAACGTAATAATAGAAAGCATAATATAAATTCAATGTATTAAAACAATTGCGTTGTCCTCGATTATATTATTTTATTAAATTTTATTATTTTAAATAGTCATTTAGAAGCTCTTGTCGATAGCTCTTAACTGTTTCAACTCAAAATATAAATGAGCCTTCTGTATAACTTTTAAAATGATTGTCATATAGTCATTAAAATTATTTCTAATACCAGATGGAATAATTAGACTATTTAGTTTTTAGTTATTTAATATATTTATTGCTTTTATTACATATATAGTGTGTTTCATACCTTACTACATGTACTGTGCTCTAAATTATAGTTTCTGCTTATAAAATTAATCAGTTGTATGCATTTTGGGTGCTAAATTGCTATTATATATAAGGTCTATAACACATTTCGCATGACAATTTAACCTTGAAAATGAGATGCGCTTGACGCTTAGTTAGAATTATGAACGTTTTTATATCACAAAAATATATTTTCTTAATATTAATATTTTATATGCATATACATATGTAATTATCAATTGTTCTCAATAGCTTGGCATATTTAATATGCACAATGCTATTCTAAATGTACACATTTGGTATTTAACTACATATACCGTATAACATTTTTTCTGATATTGATGTGATATTTTATTTATTTATATAGTGTACATAGTATAACTGTTATGCATGATATATTGAATGTAAAATAAACACTCGGTAAACTGTCCTTCCGAATTGTCTTTTCTTTTTTCTGAAATGCGTTTTAACTCGTTTGTATTAAAACTACAATTTCTTTTAAACTTCGTGTTTTTTTTAATTATATCAGATCATTAGAACATTTCTATTAAAATTATGTTTTGGTCAATGCTTACATTGAAAGTTTCTATTTAGATAAGTTTAATAGCTTCATGAAAATAAAACCGCTATAGCAGCTATGAATATACATTTAACTATCTTGAATAAAATAAGTAAACTTAATAAGTTATAACATTATGTAAACAGTTAAAAAAAATGAAATTATAATAAATAGAATGAATTATTGTAACTGAAATACAATATATGTAAATTTTAAAGTTGCAGACATTTTAACACCGTTTTATTTTCTAACTTTTTAGGTAGGTTTGTTTGTGTAGAGATATTTCTATGTGGCTTATTATATTGCTATTTTATATTATAATAATTATATACAATATTACTGGAATATTATTATTAGTTGTATATTAAAAACTCTTTAGTAAGAGTCATAAAAGGGTCCTACTTACATTAAATAAAACTTGCATTACGAGACTCACAAATGATGATTATTCAAATATGTTTTGTATAAAGATAGTTAAATTGGGACAAGCCAGTATATGTAAATTATAATAAGTTGTTTGCTTATATGGTTCCATTTTATTACCAGGCTTCAACAATAAACATACTGATTACTGCAATACGTCCCTAATTTATTATAAATGTTAATAAACATTTCCATAGTACAGATTATACGAATAAATGTTTTGAAACCATGAAGCAGCAGGAACCCAATTATAGATAATAAGATGTGAAGTAAATCAATTAGAAAGAAGTATAATATCAAGATATCAGAAATGTTATAGTATACTAGAGAATGTTAAGAAAGTAAAAGGAACACAAAGATGACGAAAAAGGAAAGTCGATTCTTGTAAATACCAGATAATTGTTTTCCTAAAATACAATACAATACATAACAGCAGTATAATATATAAAACTGAAGGATTAATATTCTAGGAATTGTTCCAAGCTATTGATATTTTCTTATAACACAGGCCACCACGAAATGAGAGAATGTTGCTATGCCTTTAGGTTTTAAATATGTTAACTGTAGCCATAGTTCAGGACAAAAAAATAAAATAGACTAGGAGAAAATAAGCTGGTTTAAGTCATACAAAAGTTAATAAGATTTGATACTTAGGACCCTCATTGATGTATTTAATCTGTTTTAAAGCGTGCTGTAAATAAACATTTTATACAGGGAGATACTATATATATATATATATATGTATATCATTTCAGTATCTTCTTGATTTTATATTAAAGATTACTCATTGAATGTAATAAATCAAATAGCTATTACTTGGTCGTATCTAGGATTAAATTAATGCAGAACAGAAGGTGCCATAACTACGATAGTGAATGAAGTCAAAGGAATTTGTCTGCACACTTGCAAAATAAGACCCTGTAATAATTAACTAATACTAATTAAGTCCGTAACTTGTTTTACATCGAAATTTCACTATACATTTATTGCTTTTATTCATGGACACAGAATTAGTATAGATAAAATAGAATTATCTGACATTTTGTATTTGTCACATACTTTCTTTATGTTCACAAAACAAAATTTCAAAAACCCACATAATCACGAAATAAAACATCATTCTACATAATTACAAATTAATGAATGTTCATAGCTACTGACATTATCAACTTCAACGATTTTTCATTTAAAAATTCCATTTATTGTATGTATGTAGGATACAATATCTATGGAAAATCTTGAAAACTTAGCTTAATTTTAGCAACGTTCAAGAAGTCAAGCCCACATTATCCGTTCACCGTTGACGAGCCTATCGACTGACTTAATGGCTTGGCTTGGCAGAAATTAAACTTGTAAAATATTTTCTGTCAAAAACCCCGAGCCAAAAAACTTACTGGTTTAAAAATACAACACAAAATAAATCCGCTAACGCGTTGCTGAATGTTTAATTGATTGTATTATTATTATTTAATTATTTATTCAAATCACATTTAATATTTTATCAAGCCAACTTGTCAAGCCGGCTTGACCCTGTGGATACAAAATTAATTTGCAGATATTGTGCATGCATCAAAATATAGAAATTATAACAAGTTCGAACACTACATATAAAATTTTTCATATTAATAAAATATTCACAACTGAAAATATATTTTGAGATTAAACCTTGAATTAAAAAAATTATTCACTGGATATATTTTATTTAAAAATTTCATACGTGTACATTACATCCATACAATTATTATCAAATAAATTCAATATATATATATGTGTGTATATGTTTAGGTGTATAGTGCAAAATGTCTAAAATCTATGAGGTTATAAAGGCTAAAAATAAATATGTTTACTGGTTGAAGTTTCTTATGTATATCTTGAATATATGTGTATGTAAGTAACTTTAATAAAGTTTAGTATAACAATATAAAATTTGTAGATAAATATACATATGTATGTATATAGTAAAAATATAAGCTTTGAATATCAAAAACTTTAAACTATAATGGTATTGTATTTGCATCATATTCTTTGAATAAGCTTTATACCCGTATAAGCTTTGAATATCGAAAACTTTAAACTATGGTATTGTATTTGCATTATATTCTTTTGATTAACTGGTAATATATTTTCACTGTAAATAACGTGAATTGTTTCCATCCAGACAAAAAGTAATGTCTGCTTCACAAATCATTTTCAACAATTTGATGCTCAATTACCCAAATCAAGATGCGGTCCCTCTGATCCTTGGAGAAGAGATTTAAAGTCTAGTTTCCATGGCAAGGTGAGTCGGTACAAAGCAGTAGACCTGTAAGAAAATAATTAATATGTTATAGGTATATTGATAAAATTAGTACAGAGGCTGTTGCATATATATTATGCCATACTATAAAAAATGTGGTGCATTTGTTAATATAATTTTTATCCCAAATGTAAAATGAAGACACGTATATTTGCTGAGATACTTTGCTTTTTATTTTAAAACATGCCCGAGTAATATTACATAATAAAACAGATATTAAAGCAATATTTGAAAAATCAAACCTGAAAGGTAACATCTAATGTATGTTATGAATAAATTAAATATTTAAAATATATAGAATAGAAAAAATAATTCAAGACATTGTAAAGCTTTTGTAATTTAAATCAATAGTTCTGTACAACACTTTATATTGATACGCAAAATGCGTGTGTTATGTAATATAAATAATTATATTAAAAGTTGTTAATTTACTTCAATAAGTTTAAAAACTCAAATGTAACCAAATAAATTAATTGACATATACATATAATTATCCATAATATTGTTTTATTTTTACGAATTTTGATATCTTCTTTGTTATATTTGTACCGCTTTTTGACACTTCCAATGTAAATTTTACCTTAAAAGACCAATGTACCCGGTCCAATTGTTTATTTAAGTTTATAGCAAGCATGATGTTCATTATGTTCATACAATTTATACATTTTTATTTTTACATAAAATCAATGAAATCGCTTGTTATAACTAGCTTTCAATGATTAATTTTAAAATAACACAATAGGAATGAATTAAATGCGTGCAAGTCAAGAGACATTTGGCGGCAGCTGTAAGTTAAAAAAACCACAATAATCTCACCTTTTAAATATACTACTTCGGTATATTACTGATGCTATTATTTGTCACCACGTTTCCCTTAAACCACATTATTTGCTTACTAGATACGTTATGTCAATAGTATTTGACTTTTCTAGTTTTTGTGCTAATTTTGTTTTAAATCACTTGTGGGCCTTGTAGAGTATTACTTCTTCTTGATTTATTACTTTTATCAAGGGTTAGGCTAGATGGTGAACTCTAATAAGTTCGAAACAGCACTGTCCTAATCTCCCTTGGCATCAGTAATATACTGAAGTAGTATATTTGAAAAGTTGGATTTTTGTGGTTTTCTTGACTTATATTGTTTGGAGCATAAATTGCTCATTACTTCACTATTACGTTAACAGTTTTCAAGAAATGAAAAATTTATTTAAATATGTATTTAATCTATAATTTTGTATAATATCTCAACAATCAGTTCAACAGACTAAATATAATTGAATAGATTTGTATCTATGTAGGATTCAATAATGGCTAAACGAAATCCATTAATTATTCATATTTGCTTCATTTTTGTGTATTTATTTATTTGTGTACTTCGTGTGTGTTATTCGCTTTTATTTATCGCTCAAACATAATACGTGTCTGCATCTAAACTATAAAAGGAATACTACTTGTATTTTAATTACAAAAGATATCACGCCATTTATCTTTTTATTATTATTTGGTTGATTTACTGATATATTTAAATGAAGTTGACAATTTTTCAAATAGTTCTGTTCGAAATTATAAATTAAAAAAATACTCTTAGTTACGAATAAACCAACATTTCAAATTGTTTAACATTTGATTGAAATCACCATTTTCGTGTTTTCATTTATTATATCTATTATTTATCTTTACTCGAGATACACAAGTATATAATTAAGTTTATCTAAATAAATATTTCGCAGTATTTTATATTCAACTATCGGCGCATTTAAGCATACATCGTTATACATCGTTATGTATTTATTTCAAATAATAATAAAATAAACAAATAAAAAGAGACAATTTATAAGGAATCCTAATCGCTATATAATATTCAATAGCATTTATACTGAATATTGGAATTTATGTATTAAAACGATAAGAGCAAATTTTTGTTAACTGTTATATAAATATAAATATAAGTGTATTTTAATTTGTAAATGCGTCGTGAATTTATTGAGAAACAAACTTTTAATGAGTATTGTAATTAGAAATGTTCACACTCAAATTCAAACTAAATTGGTTTCAATAAAAAAAATTGGCCCACTAGGTCAAATAACCCAACTTCTCCAAGTCTTACATATCTGATAAATGTCCGATTTTCTAAATTCATGTAATACATATATTGCTATACCTGCAATCTGACTTCGCATATATTATTGAATGTGAACTGTGCATTAAAATGTAAATGGATTAATAAATAAACATAATTATTAAATGTGGTCATAGATTTTTATTAACAACAATTGTATTTAAGATATTTTAACTTAATACTTACATGAATTTATTAATTTATCAACATATACTTTAAACATGTGTATGAAATAAAATAATCTTTATAAGATAATATTCGTTATAGTCCGGGAGCTAATTTCAAGTGCGAGATCCCAACGTGCACTATATAGACCAGGTTGTCCAGTATAAAAGAATTGAACTTCTGCCATTGACTAGAGAGTTACCAAGCAGACACAGAAATCGTAGGTTGACCCCCAAAAATTAGGTTACCTTAAGAAAAGGTCTTTGCTCAAATTAATTCAAAGAGATGCATAGAAACCGAATGAATACTAAGTAAACAACGAGAGACATTTTAAAGAAGTTTTATGCACATGGAAGACACTTTCAAAGACAAATAAACTATTATAAGTAGAATATGTTTTAAGAATAACGGGATGTCTTAAGTATTAATATATTAATATTATTAATTACAATAATTGATAAATATGTTACATTATATAAATATACGAGGGTCACTTGATAAGTTTCCGAATAGGAAAGTATAAATTGAAAAATCTGAGTCTCATGTACAAATTTATATTTGTTAATTTGTTTAAAAATTACATGGAAAAAATTTTTTCATTACAGTTCATCACAGACTATAAAAAACAATAAGATATAGCAATGTACAAACATTATGAAAATAATAAGTTTTTCTTACTAATTCGCTAATTTGAATATATAATTGAATATATAAATATTTACTATAGATATTTATAGATACACATAAACATAGATACTACTCATAATTAATATTTATAATAAAATATGTATTATAAACAAATGTATAAACAATCATTTATTTATATCAAATCCATAAATTATATTTCCTTTCATTTCAAAGAGATGTAAATTTTAACTTTGTAGAAAATATGCAGGAGAAGATATTAAACTTGCTTATCTGTCGCCAGTTTCTGAAACACAGTTTTTCTCTTTTAATCAATATCTTATCAATTTTTCATTATTTGTTCTAGTAAGCATCTCTATGGTTGTCTAAATGGTTCACAAAGATGAAAAAGTGAAATATAACTTTCTGGATAACCTAGGTTGTACTCGGTTTTACATAGGTTACTTATGCGGTCAGACCTGATCGTGATCTATTCGTAATTAGTCATAGATATCTTGCACCCGGTTCCAATTTGGGAAATCTTACAACCTTATTGTAGCTAGTTATAAACTATCACATTTAGTCCTTATCATTCTTGTACCCAGTCAAGGACTACTATAATATCTGATATGTATATGATATTATAGTAGTCCTTGACCCAGTTCTATAAGGGTCATAGATCTTGAAAATTGATACATTTTGAATGTATTCGGGAAAATAATGAAAATTAAACCTTGTATATTTAAATTTCTTGTTCAACTGAAAAGATATTACATTATTATAAATTTACTTCGCCACGCGAAATAATTTCAAATCTTTCCTTTGGAGGATTAGAAGAGTTGCAATCGACCACATCTACGTGCTTCAACAGTTCATCAATATCAAATGCATCCAGATCAACCATATCGACATAATTAGCCATAATTAATACCAACTATAATTTAAATCTGACAATTGATGGTTTAGATTGATTAATGAAATGTAAACTCTCGAAACTTACCAAGCAGCTTTCGCGCAAGCACTCAAGCAGATTAGTAAGTTCCTTGAGTTTAAATTTCACTAATCTATCTAAACCATTAATTATCCTATCACATAATTTTGAATACTATCAAAATTAATACATTACTACATAATACATCAGATACTTAAATTATGAAATACATTTTTGTAAATTTGTCCGAATGTGCACACTAAATAAACACCTGATATCCTATTATTAAATCGTATATTTAATTAAATAATATCTGTCAAAAAGTAATAATTTAATTGTTTTATATAGGCATTAATAACATTGTATTTGTAGCATAAGAGAACACAATCTCGGGGTTCTCTGCCGTGAGTGAGAGCTCTCCGAAATGTTGCTTAGTATTCAGTTAGTATTTAGTTAATGTTCGTTTAGTATTCAATGCATCTTTCTAAAGCAGTTTCAGTTAGAATCCTTTTCCCAAAACCTAACCTATGGAGGGGTCCCTCTATGACCTTTGTGAGTCACTATGACAATGGCAGTCATCCAGTTTATTCGTAAGGTTTCATAATACTAGATATCTGAGTTACGGACCTCCTTCACTTCTAGATGGCTGGGTGGGTCACTGATCTTCGTTTTTGTAATAAGTAAAAATAACGATGTGTAGAAATGTATAAGTTAAAATGTGTCAGACAATTTTATGGTTTATAGTGAAACTTATAAAAAGCAGTCGTTAACATCGATTCACTAAATCCACTGAAAAATATTTCCTTTGGTGAAAAATAAAACAAACTATAAAAAAGTGTATAATGAAATCCTATTATAACAATTTGGTATTTATTTTAATGTTATATTATATTTAAAGTATTTTTGAATTATAGGAATTGTATATAGGATTATTACAGAGTTTTTGATTATTTATTCATAGTTGAAGCGTATTTTTTTATTATGGTGAAAAATGGTTTTTACTTTAATATTTCAATTGTCGCTTAATTGAATTCACAAAAATAATATTTGTCATAATAGATTGAAATATAAAAATATGGCAAAAAGTTTACTAATATAAATTAAAATTAAAAAATGTACTGTTAGAGGTTGTTCATAGTTGATATGCAACTATGCACGTTATTCAAAATAGATGCGAAAACTGCCTACAACACGGAGACGTTGAAAAATCTGACTAAATTCAGAGGTTTAAATATATATATATTACATACACATACATATATATATGTATATACCCACTTACATAACATATATACATAATAAGTAAGCATCATTTAGCTCTACAAAAATTTCTACACTTATAACGAATAATTGCATCATATTTTATTGAAATAAACAACAAATAAATATAAGTAATAATTAAACAAAAAAATGCTTAAAATAATTATAACCGAATTTAAAGTAACTGTATTGAATAAACTTATTTAGACAACTACAGTTTTTCAAGATTAAAAAACAAAAAATTAGCTCTGTTTAGTGTCAATATTCTTTTCAATTGAGGATATATAAGGTCTCTCTCAACAAACCTGGTCGCTTGGTTCAACGTTGATGTTCTTCGGTGGGTTTGTGTAAACAAATCTGAAGTTCTCCGAATTGAGTCGGTATAAACCAAGGCATATGAGACCGTATTGCTCCATGGCGCTCACGTAAAGTTGTCCGTATGTGGTGGCTCCTGTTTTATCACCCTGTAAAAAATCGCATTGTTATGTAATTACTGCAAAAATATTATATGTACTACTGATATTGTATTATGAACTGCCTAGAATTTTATTAATGTGTAAAAAATAAACATAATAATTATTCAAAGTTAATTAAATGTTTTTAAATATCATTGTCATGAATTTTCATTTTTTAAATAGCTCAGCAATATAAATCCACTCTATAATAAAGCTGCTAAGAATAATAAAAATAAACAAAGAATAATAATTGAAAGTAAATGACTAAAACTCTTCTACATATTAAACATTTTTACTTACAACTTTTAGAATTATAATTTTTTAATAATAATACTGTTTACAATTTTAAAAATAATTAAGAAGTTAACACTACTTCTTAATTATATGAGTAGTTGCCTCTGTTGACATTGGTTCATTATCATCTACACGTGTATATTATTTAAATAGATACTTATATTTTATCCAAAATAAACAATAATTATTATATGTATGTATATTGTTATTGTTGACCCTTTCGCGACAGTATGAAAAATGTATAGTTCTTGACCACCGAATTTGTCGCGGACGGTCAGGATTTTGGGGGTATCTGAATTTTCTGTTCCCTTTGTGGACAGAAACTCCTCATACTATTACTGAGTTTGTCGACGACAGTTAAAGAACAGGTGCATCAACCTTGTCGCACACTTGACAGTGGATAGTGGATTCCGATAATCAATAAGGTGTTATGGTTACGGAGCTGGTCAGATAACCACTCCCCGCGACCATTCTAGAATATTGCCAGACGTGCACACCTAAGACTCTTTCAGACTGCAGAAGTGATTTTATTGTAAAAGAAAGTGAACCAGTGCAAACAGTGGAATGCATTGTCATCAAAACTTAGCTTGGTGCCATCACAGCCAGAATATTTAACCCAAATGTACTTTCTTAACAATTTCCCAATTAATGAGTCTGTTCTCATTGCTTAATAGTATTGTAATATTTATCTATGAACCTGTATGACGTAAATCCGTTTATCGCCGCGATTCTCTATCCGTGGCTTTACATTCTGTTCATGTGTAATATAGTCATATTATTTAATCGTTGTTCTATATGTACATTTCTATATTAAATCGTTCCGATGATACTTGATGAGAGGATCATGAAAGGTGAATAATATTACCTATTTGGGCACATTGGCACTGCTTTTTATTTCCGACAAGTGTTGACTGATTTAACTCAATGTAAAGGCTGCAGCCATTATTTTTACTTGTGTATATGAAAACTTTTCTATATAAATTTAGCTACTTCTCTTTTAATGACCAAATTTATATATCTTCGGTTTTTCTATGGGTAATTTAACTTGTCTATATACCGCCCTAGCTAACTAATTTGCTGTACACGCAGAAAATACGAACTTGTTTAGAATTGAACTGGTAACCTTTCATTTTTGGGTTATACGTCGATGACGTTTTGGATGTTGTTCCGTTTTTGGTGTTATTTTTCTTGCCTTTCTTTTATTCTCTTTATCCTTCTACGTATTCACGCATGTGTGGGAAAGCGGCAACGGTATTCTTTTTATTGATGCTCTTATAACCATCACTGTCAATTGTATTCATTTTAAACTTTTCGTAAATCAAACTCATTTTAACTCTTACCATATAATTGTGTTTCTTTCGTAGAATAAACATTAAAATTAGTGTAACTTAAATTCTTTTTCTTATAACCATTTGTTTCTTGTTTTTTTCCATTTGTAGTTAAAAAAATAATAATTAAAAACTAAAATTTTTTTCCTCTTAGTAATGAGACTCTTAATTATGAGACTCTTAATTATGAGACTCTTAATGAGACTCTTAATTATGAGACTCTTTCTCGTGCTAGAATTTTGTTTTTCAATCCCAGAATGAGTTCAAAACAAAATAATAATTTTATATTCTTTTATTTCAAAGTTAAGTTCCTCCTGTATTGTTTTAGATTACGTTATTTGATTTGTAGTTTAATATTTAAATATCCTAACAGGCTTGAATTCTACGGTGCTATTGTCTAATTCCAACACTAAACACCATAATAATGCTGACATTTATATCGTATTAATGGTAAATATAGACCCAAGGTTTATTTTAAAGTAGCTAGTCTTGATATTTTTAACGGAATTTTAATTGCTTTAATGTAAAAATAGAGCTAATATTGCTAAATTTAATTTTAATAATAGTCCTTTTATTCATGCTTATAACTTGGGTCATGCTATTTTTTAAACTTATGTGTCGTGATTTGAACCTTCAAACAAGCCATATAAATATAAGCTGCTTAGACGCGAAGGAAAATAACATAACTAATTTAAATTGTATTATTTAATGTTTGTATTATATTGTCTGCAACTGCTATTAAATTTATATAATTTCATTTGGTTTCAGTTTTTTTCATTTTTAACATCTCTGTATTATTACGTAGTTCTGTTTATTAAAAATGCGTGTCTTTCATTTATGTAATTGTATATAATTACGATATTAATAATATAATTAATTCAATTAATTTTTATTTGGCGGTTTTTTAAAGAGTAAGGACAAACAGTGTTTTAACTCTTATCGATTCTATTATATGAAGATAAAAATTAAGTCGCTATATATAAATCAAAGCATTTAATATGTGTAGTATAAGTTGTATAAAGTATGTAGCTAAATGTATATTTGTATTGATTTAGATAGCTAATCTTTACTATCCAGTCATTTGAAATTATAGAAATTATAGACAAACATGTATTTGCCTTCTCAAAAAATAAACATTGATAAAAACAACAAAATGATATCAATTGTCCACTCCAGAAACTTCCCTCAAAAATGGAAAGTGCAGTTGTTAAACGGTCCCGTGAGGTTTTTGCAGAAGTTGTTTCATCTTGACTTTCATCACTGCTTTTTCTTTTGATTACGAGAACTTTTTCATTCTATTTTACTGTCCTTGGTTTTTCCTTTCCTACACTCAGAGCCAAACTTGATATTATAGATTTCTTTCTTTCGTCAGTTCTATTGCGAGCGTATCTGATGATTTATGAAGAATTTGTATGTCCTGTAACAAATGAAATTTGGTCATCTGAACAGCCCTGCTCTTCTATGACATTGACAGTAGTCACGCGAATGCAGTGATTGTGTAAGATTGACTCAATACGCATTCTTTAGATAGATCTTTCATGAAATTGCCCAGTAACTGAGCAATAAAGGATAACAAATAAATAAATATAGCATATATAAATAATACAATATGAATCATAAAAACAGACATATTGAAAATCAGAGGCCGCCTGAGCGGCCAACAATACTTATGTGAATAGTTTAAACTAGTAATTCTATTATTGTTATTCATTTTGATTAACGGATAGAGTAACAACAATTATAGTCCTTTTTATGACTCCTAAGAAAGTTAAGACACTGTATATTGATTAATCAATTGTTTTTCTCCTTTTAAAGTCATATTATTCCGTTGATTTAGTGTTCGGGATGTATTGATCTACGTTTTACTGCTTTTCTTTTCATTGGCTCTTTCTTTTTTTAACATGATCATTTTTTTATTCCAATATTTTTATCACACTTTTTATTGTATTATCAGTCGCTTTTCTTATATAATAAGAAATTCAAGATCGTTTGTTTTAAAAAATGATTATGTTATTTTTATTAATTTGAGTGGCGATTTGTCTGCTTTTCATCAAGTTAAATTGTATATTACAGAGACAGAAAATTCTAAATGTATATTCCCAAAAAAATTGTTTTGATTTTCATTTAATAAATATAGATTATACAGATCAGAACAATGTTTCGTGATTTTTTTTTAATAAACATCTTGATTAAAATAATTGAAAGGTACAGGGTGGCTCATAAAGAAAGGTACCAAAATATTTTGATGTGATATGGTCCAGATCTCGAGCTGAAGCAAATACTGCAGGTAGTATGGTCCACCTTGAGAAGTTTTCAATAGGCTATATGCTTTGGGGTGGAGTTTCGTACAAGTGTTTAATACCTAGTAATGAGCCCGTTTTTGTCGAAGACTGGATAGATGAACACTGTGAGTTTCCACGGAGACAGAAAAAGACGATGAATTTCGAGATGTATGGGGACCTCATTGAACATGTCGGTTTTCCTGCAGCGCAACGTCTTAATCAACCACACGAAGGTATTTGGCAAGATGATGGCGCCTCTATCCATCGGACTCGTGTTTATCTAGAGGTTGTTGATAGACACTGGTTGCAACAAATTCCTGCTTCCAAATGTGACGACATTTGCCTATCGAGAATGTATGGGGGATGTTACATACCCACCTTACATCTTTAGAACATGACTTCGAAAATCTGGCCCAAATTAAAGAGGAAATACGAAGATTTTGGAGATCCGTAACAGCACGTCAATGTCGGAAATTAATATCATCCATTCCCAAG
>JAYRBW010081971.1:0-23372 GCA_036023295.1 Invenusta paracnida | reverse complement strand
AACATGTCGAATTGTATTAAATAATTATGTACCAATATGTCTTGGCTTTTCTCTTTATCATTAAAATTCGTTTTATTTGGATTTTTAATAACCTATGGATAACAGCACGAATAAAATAAATACATACACAAATATACTTGTCTCAAAAACTTGAGCGTTATGTAATTATACATATTTAGAACTGTTTTTATGCTTGTCCTTGAAATAAGTAACAGATTGTTAAATATATTTTATTGGAAAATTGCGTTTAACTTATTCAGTATTTACCTTGATAATTGCTTCAAAGTAGTTTTTTATTTCTATATCTAACGAGCATTATAAAATGTATTTCTGTTTCATGATTAAAGTCCATATATAATATACTACTTTAAAGTACAATAAAACATCGCGGTAAGAATGATAAGAGTTGTCTTGAGCTTTTTGTAATTATTTGTTGTACATACGAAGTTGAAGTAACGTTTTTCCCACTATAATGCTATTTTAAAAATGTATAATTTGTGTATAACTTTACGGAGCTATAAGAATAAAATTTGCATTTTATATATATTTCTACTATTCACCACATGGGCATTTTTATATAATGCATAATTTAAAAAGTAACATTTAAATCATTGAGCAGCTACAATTATTGATTTATATATTTCATATTGTAATATTTTAGCGACAGATAATAATGATTGTATTTTATTAAAAAAATACTTCAAATAGTAAAGACTTGGTAAAATATATTACTATAATACATATATTCACTTTAACTATAATATGTAGAATCTGATATTTCTTAATTAATAAAATGTATGTATTATTACAAATACATTTTGTAAATACTATTGCTTATAATCTATGCAATAATAAATTATGTGTCAATATATTCACGATATGTTATGTTTTACCATGATACTATAACATCAAAAAGAATGGTTGCTCTATGTTTAATACTCTATAATTTAAATGTTATTTGCAGTTTGAATCAAAGCATTAAATTATTTCATACGAAACGAAATATCTGTAATAAACATGCCGAATGCTCGAGTTTTCTTATTTTTCAACAGCTCAGAACACTGTGAACCCAGTGAATTAAACTCTGTGCTCCTTAAAACATTTGAAAATTCTGTAACTCAATTATTGAAGAACCTCACGTTATACCCAAAGGCTTGCGTTTTACGAGGCTTCTTTTATTCATTCTCAGGTTGTAATACTTATTCTATTTACGTTTTTAAATAATACATTACCTGAAATTTTTGAAAAATACTTCGTTATAATATTTTGATATAAAAATTCCAAAAATACTACTTAAATTTGTTGCGCAAAACGTGGAAACCTTTGGTAACCATCCTAACAACCCACCCATGCAGGTCCGGCAGCCGGTGAACAAAATTCGGCGGAACTAGCCCTGAGTAATCCGGCAGTGGGACCACCTCTGGAGTCCCCCTACGGCGAGCGAGTGGAGGCCAGAGAGGCACCGGAGGCCATCAGTCGAGCCGTGGCCAGTCTCCCTCCCGAGCAGATGTACGAACTCATGAAGCAGATGAAGCTCTGCATCCAGAACAATCCCAATGAAGCGAGGAACATGTTGCTGCAGAATCCACAGCTTGCCTATGCTCTCCTACAGGTGAGCTCGTTTGAAAGGGAACTGATTTATTCAGTTATTGAATTGAACATCTAAATAATGCATTATGTCAGTTGGTGGAATATTTTCACATGGTCCTGAATACATGTATTTTTTATTGATTTTCGCTTTTTCCTTTTACGCTCCTTTGCTTGACGAGACAGGCCCAGATCGTTATGAAGATTGTGGACCCAAAGGTGGCAATCGCGATGCTCAACCGCTCAAACGAGCAGATCCCACCGGCCATGCTGGAAGGCGGTAGTGGCGGTGGCAGTTCTATGATGCCACCCACGTCGTCTGCCAGCGGCGGTGGCGGACAGCAGATGATGAGTGGCATCCTGGGCGGTGTCACAGGTGGTGGTGGGCCTGGGATGGCGCCACAACATGGGAACGGTGGAGGAGGCATGCCACCGGGCTATCCAGGTGGGCCCCAACAGGGCATGCATGGACCAGGTGGTGGTGGACCTGGAATGCCTCCAATGCAGATGCCGCCCAATAGTCATGGTGAGATGTGCGATTCATTCTTCAACCAATACAAGGTTTTGGTTTCTGTGCCTAATTTTTTTGTTTTGTTTAATCGTCCATTTAAAATTCGTTACATCCATGTCTCTTCTTTTTTTAATTCCCGCCTTTCCTTTCCAATTTTATCTTGATTTTTTTGTATGCTATATCCTATGTCTGTTTCGTAATTACTGAAACATTAAATGGTAATCTACATTTTGAGGGGAAAGTAATATTTTTAAAATTTTGCTAAATAAAAATATTGTTTTAATTCAAACAAAGCCATAAATTACTGCATCCGTCATATCGATATAAACTGACGATTATAAAAGACACTCTTCTATTCTCTTCTTCAGGTGGCGGACCTATGGGTGGTGGACCCCCTTCAATGTACCGGCAGCCTCCGGGTGGACCCCCTAGACAGGGTGGGCCTGGTGGCGGCTATTCTGGTGGCCCAGGTCCCATGCAGGGAGGTGGTGGCGGCGGTCCTACAGGTGGCGGCCCACCCCGAGGAGGTCCCCCACCGCCTGGTGCATATGGTGGTGGTGGGGGAGGAGGAGGAGGAGGACCTCCACCACAACAGCAGATGATGAGTGGCGGCGGTTCAGGTGGAGGCGGTGGGCCACCTCCTCGATCCTCGCCCACTGGAATGTCACCTCAGGCAGGGCCTACAATGGCACAGGTAGGCTCAAAAAATGTTATTTGTTTAAATTTTTGATTATTTTGTATCAATACTTGATTTTATACACATTTTGTATCTTAATAGTACATATATCAATTTATTGCGGGATTAGTGTTTGTTGTGGACATTTCTGATCTCTTCTTCTTCCGTGTCGCTCACTCCTCTAATAAAAGAGTATTGTCAAGCCGCTTTTTGAAAGTGTCTACGGATAGGGATGTAACAGTTTTATCTGATAGACTAGCCCACTGCCGAATAGTTGCAGGATAAACATATGTTTGATGTGCACCGATCTTAGAGGGTGAACTTTGAAGCGTATGCTGTGACCTCTCGGGTAGGTAATGTGTTCCTTCTCAAGTGATGGTTTGTAGGGAGTGCTATTTGTTCGTTGATTCCGCGGTACAGTATAACAGGGTGGCCACATATACTCGAAATTCGCTCATATACTCGAATTTTAAAATTATGATGGAATATGCTCAAATATACTCGATTTTTTATGTTTATCCTCGAATTTTAAAAATCTGTTCATGCTATTTTTAATCTAGTACCTGATTTGGACACGCACAATTTTTTAAATGTTAGTATTATATAATTTAAGAAAATATATTTTTTAATTAAACAACTTAATTACATTTTATTTATTCACTCAAAAAATTTTCCTGTTCCATTTAGTAACAACCAATATTTTTTAATACTTTTCTAATAACATTCAAATATTTTTGCTAAACAAAGTCTTTATGCCTGCAGGGAATTAAGCAACCCTGTCATGCTGAGCTGTTATTAGGTAGGTGCAAGCAGAGTCCTTTTGGCTGCAGGGAATTAAGCAACCCTGGCATGCTGAGCTGTCATTAGGTAGGTGCAAGCAGTCTTTATGGCTGCAGGGAATTAGACAAAATCTGGTTGAAATAAGAATGGAAGAAGAACGCGCTAATGCTGCAGTCAAAGCAGCATTCGAAAAAGGACTGTTCTAATGTACTTTTTAATCTTACTGTTCCATTACGTTACATTACATATAACATTCTTTTTGATCTCTTACTACATGCTGTATAAATGAACTATACATTTTACCAGCACACAATTTTTTACTGTAGTTAAATGTTATTAATTTTTGGGGGGAAATCGTATGGATACCCTAACATATATACTCGAATTTTATTTTCGATTTAGTGTGGCCACCTTGGTATAATGAGTCTCGTTCTCAGTCAACGGGTTTGGAGTGTGTGTCACTCAGGTCCTTTGCTATTCTTGAGATACTCGTGACTCTGTTATAGTTGCCGGTAACGTATCTCGCTCCTCTTTTCTGGACCTGCTAAAGTTTCTTTGTATTCCGTTGAGTATGCGGGCCCCAAGCCGTAGAAGCATATTCAAGTGAGGGCCATACCAATGTCGTGTAACACTTCTTTTACTTTTCGTGGGTAATGGTAAGTGTTCCGTATGATAAAGAACATGGATTTTTTTGACTTCATTGTAACGTTATCAGTATGTTTATTCCACGATAAGTTGGACGATATGGTTACCCCCAAGATACTTGTCATCATTGACAGTTTTCAACACATTTTCGTGAATAGAATATTCGGTTAACACTGAAGATTTCTTGTTTGTTATTTTGATGAATTCACATTTGTCTACACTGAAGGACATTTGTCAGGTTCGTTCCCAGGATTGAAGCTTTTTGAGGTCGTCTTGTAGGATAACTGTATCCTCCATTGATTATATGAATTTATAAACGAGACTGTCATCAGCGAACAGTTCACTGTCGAATTAATCCATTGAGTCATATCATTGATATAAACAAAAAAACAGATTGTTTAAGACTCCTTGGGGAACTCCAAACGTAACAACTGTTATCGACGATTTGTAACCTTCTACTATGACAGCTCATCTACGATATCGCAGGAAGTCGGTAATCCATTTAATGGCACATCCATTTACACCGTAGTGTTCTAATTTAATTTGTAAACGACGGTTAGGCACCTTATCGAATGCTTTGCTAAAATCTTGTAGTATTACATCAATTTGTTCTTTCTTGTTCAATCCATTGGCAATGTCTTAGATACTTGAGATTAGCTGTGTTTCACATGATCGGTTTTTACAAAAGCCATGTTGGGCATCGGCCAGAATTTAATTCGAGTCTACATAGATAGGAGATGACATAACTATGAATTATACATATTATGTTCAAGTAATTTGCAACAAATTTATGTTAAAGAAAGTCTTCAACTGGCTGGGCAGTCCTGAGCGCCATTTTAAAATATGTGCGGAATAAATGCATCTTTCCAAGCAATAGATATTTTGCCAATATTCAAGGATAACTCGAAGATATGGTACAGAAGTAAGATTAACTCGTACTCAAAGGTTTTAGTGTCTTACCAGAGATGCCATCCGGACAGGCAGCCTTATGAAGCCTTATGAAGCCTTATGAGCCCTATGTTGACTTTGCTCAGGAGATTTTGTAATCCATTGCGATTGATGATTATGTCCAAGATAGTTGGATAGGTAGTATTATTCAAGGTTGGAACGTCGTTAAGATTCTCTCGTGTGAAAACAGAAGAGAATTGGTCATTTAAGATATAAACTTTCGTGATACTATCGATGCAGTTGGTGCCGTCTCTATTGTTAAGAGGAGATATTCCTGTAGCATCGCGTCTTAAGGACTTTATAAAAAAATCGTTTGTGGTTGTGAAATTGGTCATCGTTCAGCATATTGCCGACGTAATCGTTGTAAGCCTTCCTGCACGTTTTTTTGCATTCTTTCGTCTCGTATGATTTTTAACTTCCTGATTAATCCATGGCTTACTGAATCGACAGGAAGACAGTTTTGAAGAGAAATGCTTATCGATTAATCATTTTTTATGTAAAGGTATTCGATAGTTCATTAATGCCAATAATAACAACATAAGTTTTTACAAAATCTTCACTAAATGACAATGTTTTTTTCTTTCAAACGAGAATTGTCTGCATTTTTTTCACAGGTATATGTCCTTACGAATAGGTCTCTTGGGTTTAATTCAGGTGTCAGTTTTTATCAAAATCATTTCATGATCACTGTTACCAGCTAGAGGTTAACAACTAATAGTTAGCGAAGGTCTATTTGTTGCAACAATGTCTATTTATAGAGCTGTTTCGGGTCGGAAAATTAACGACTAAGTGAGCCCAGTATATTCGAATTCTTTGATAATATTGACAGAAATATTATTTGTATTAGTTACCACAGACAGAATATGTATTCCAATCGATATTTGGCAGGTTAAAGTCACCAGTACATTGGTGAGGAATGTTTTTTGTAGACAAGTTGATTAGATGATCTTTTCAACTAACCATTCAACTATGATTCGTTTCAACTAATCATATTATGTAAGTTTTTATATCTTAATAATAATTTATTCAACATTTTCGAATATTTAAAAATATATGTTCTTCGTTTTATACTGTATTCAAATATGTGCGAGTAATTATATAGCTAGATACTACATATTTTATGTTCAGTTTACAATTTGTAAATACCTTTAAATAATACATATTTACGGTTTAATACTACTGTTTAAAATGACAGTAATATAATATACTGATAATATAATTATAGTGTAATATATTTTAACATAATTATCTATAAATAACGTTAAAAAATGTAATGTTCGGAGAGATAATTTATTACTATGTTTTTCAACCTATAGATTTAAGAGAATATTATTTATAATTATTATGTATACTAGTGTATCTGACTATTTTGATTTTAACAATTAATATAAAAAACGTATGATTCAATTAATGAATCTATAGTTTAAAATGATTCTGCTTTTCTCTACTCAAACCAAGGCTATTTCTTGGTAAGTAATAGTTGATTGTTTTATCTTTTATTTACTATCCGACATCCTGAGCATTAATATCTAAGTGCATATTCCATATTTATTGAAATAGTCTACGAGATTGTATAGGTGGGATATTTTTACGAAGACTTTATATGAATATTTTTAATTGAACTAAACTCGCTCTCTATTTCATGTATAACAATTTTATTTGTATTTGTTATCTTGAATTAATGGATTAATAGCATTAAATTGATAACAGTCAATAATATTCTTCTATTTTAAGGGAATTAGTAATATTTACTTATTTTGCATTAAAAACTGCCACAATAAAACTAAAACGTTTACTATTTAACTATTTTTATAGTTGTTTGTGTAATATATGTAGGATAAATCGCATTTCCATGATATATATATAGCTTAATTAATTAGTCGCATTAGGCTAAAAAGCCAGGTGTATGTTCCAGTGTTCGAACTTGCAACCTTCGGGTTTGAAGGCAGGAGTCCAGCTCACTTGGCTACCGCTGACCGTAAACTGATTTGCGCTGCAGTAAAGTGCTAATTATCATCGATTGATTAGTTGAAGCCTGTAGCACTAATTAATTGAGATTTGTTATATGTTTCCCGGTAATGCAATAGGCAATTTTCTTTGTATTATTATTAATACTGGTGTTTATTATAATTCATAAAACTGCTATAGTAGTATGTTTGTTTTTATTATTTAAATTTACTAATTACTATTTTATATATTTTGGAGATAATAAAGTAAAAGATATTTGTTAGTTAACCCCCGATTATATTGTTTGTTTTCCTCTGTTGCTAGGCGGCCGCCATTTCCCGACTGCACACACCGGCCTTTCTTGCAGGACGTGGAGAACAGGAGAAAGCGGCTCTCATCATGCAGGTGCTCCAACTGTCGGACGATCAGATCGCCCTTCTCCCGGATGACCAGCGGAGAAGTATCATGATCCTCAAGGACCAGCTGGCCAAGTCCAATGCTTCATAGTCTAGCTGATTATTAAGGGGGAGAAGCGCATTTACCCCAACCTCTGGGTTGGTCTGTGGAAGAAACACGCTTCTTATTCTGTTGTACTTGTTAAAATTACTGCTGTTTGTGTGTTTCATTTTATCCTACTGTTGTCATGGATGTTTGGTAATTCAGCTGTTGTTTGAACTGATTGTACAGATTTATTTATTTGTAAACCATATTAGCAGTTTGATTGCCTTTCGCACATAAATATACGTTTCTATGATATTTTATTGAACAATGTTTTGTTTTTCTTAGCAAAGTCTTTATATCCAATTTCGGGATCACTTGGCTACGACTGTATATGTTTGTAAAGTTTATTTAATAATTATTTAAGCTGTATTTAATTACAGTTTATATCGTGAAATACTGATTTTTAGTCCTATATTCGTATTATAATTCTTCAATAATACAAAAAAACTGAATTAAAGGGAAAGTTTTCTAACTTGATTAGTTTTAAATTTAATTTAAGATTCGTTTATTTAGTTCTTGTGATCAATATAGATATTTTTCATCTGTCAGATAAAACTTATTTGTGGATGTACCTAGTAAATGTTTTTATAAAAACGATAATTATATATTTCCGTCTAGTTACGAATATAAACATTACATCTATTATAAGATACAGTTTATTTTATGTGATAATGAACGCGTGGGTTAATCGAAATTTACCTTATTTTAGACTTTTTAATAAATATATACAAATTTCTTCAAATATTAGTGCATAAATTAGAACATAATGTGAAAGAGAATTAGCTGATCACCTCCTTAACAAAAAACACCAAAAATTGATGGCAGCTTATTATTAGCATCATTATAGTCTGGGATATATACAATCCAGTCAGGAATACGAATCGATTGCTCATTTTTAATTGAGTTGGTCGGTCGACAATGACGTTGTAAATAGGAGCAAGTATACTCTCGCTCCGTATTAGGCAGGACTACTCTACTCAATCCTATTTGGTTGGCTAAGGATGATGCGCCTGAGGACATATAGGTAATAAGGTAGGGAAGAGAATGACTTGCATGAAGATCGGAGTGAACTTACTCGCTTTTAGAATGAAAACGAGAGGTGTTTCACAGAAGTGGTTTCTAGATAGTATTATACTGCCAAACGCTCTGCGTGGAATTACTGCTGACGGGTGCTTCGCTAAGACAATTAGCACAAGGCAGATTATGGGCGAGTGAATGAATAGAGAAATATATTGGTTACCTTGGGATAGAGCGATTGTTGCTACTGCGACCGCTACCTTTTCATTTAGATTTCTCCCTCTCTGGCTCACTTTCTCTTGAAACTGGAATCGATAACATTGCCGCAACTAGGTGGAATATTCTCTAACTATACCTACAGAAAATTCCCACTGATAGTACTACAATCCACAAAGTGGAATAACTTCTCAAGGGATATTTATATTTTTTCTTATTCGTCTTCTGATCAAGATTGGCTAGTTGTGGTATATTCTTGGTTTACCCATCCCTGTTCGCTCCACACATCGTGCACTGGACAGACCATTGAACATCCCTTACTTCCACCGTGCGTGAATTATTGGTGAACTAATTGGGTTGGAATATCAAGCAGAAGGCTTCTTATATCGTGTTCAAAAGAATAAACTTCTTATTCACGAAGTATCATACACAACTATATTTGGGTCTGTCGCAGTTTTTGTAGTCATTCCCGGGCCTATTCAATTGGTAAAATTTTCGACGCTCAGGACAAACAAGAAAAGGAAATAGCCCATATTTCAAACATTACTTCTGTAGATACATAAATAGTGCGGTAATATCAGCAATAGTTCTAACATCTGGCCACGGACTGCCTGCACATAGTCTGTGCCATATCGGATTACTAGTACTGCGCACAATCGACTGACTTACAGGCAAATACTCTCAGTGTATACTGTGAGATGTCCTCTGGCAATGCACCGCAGAACAATGGAAACTCAGTCGGTCACGTGACGAGTACGTTCATTGGAAGTCAAGGTCATGAAGACCGAATGACGAATGGCAGTGGACATCGTCACAGCGCTGTGGTCAAACACAAGTTGAATGCTCTTGAGAATAAACTTGTAAGTGAAATAAGATTTTAAATGTGAAATTTCCGATCGATTAAAAAATACACTGAACACTATAAATTTAGTAGGACACCATAGAAAAAAATAATAATTTACAAATTCAAATATAAGGAAGGGAAATCAATAGACATACACAAAATCATGTCCATTGATAATCATAAATGATTAACATTCAAATATTAGGAATGAAAATCAATAGACATGGACAGTTTTTTTGTCAAAAGACAATGAATGCTGTCTGACATTTTATATCTGTAGGTGATCGACTTGATCTCGAAAGAGGCTTTGATTTCCCTTTTCTTTGTACCTAGCAAATTATTTTTGTACTCATCATAATGAAATGTAATTGTACTATGAATAAAATAAATTATTATTATTATTATTAATGCATAAAATAATAGATAAATATTTTATATTTAAAAAAAAAATTCTATGATGTTGCAAAATTTATGATGTTCAGTGTATAAGAATGTTTAATCTGCTGCATACACATGCTGTAAATCTAGTATTATATTCTCTATCAATTAACGTTAAAGTTCAGTTGAAATATATCTCCAATATATTTATCTAAAACATAACTTTGAAAACATTTATATGTCTTGAAATTGTTTTTATTAAGAAATGTAACTATATGTAATTTTCACAAATTTACAGTAGGCACTTGCAATAAAAGATATATGTATATTTCCACGTGAGATATTGTTAAATGTGATAATATGTATGTTTTTAAGTGATAGGTAATTAGAAAAGTCTCAAGTTTGAATTACTGAATAATGGTAAAAAATATTTTTAGATATAATAGTTTCATATAAATAAGACTATTTCATTAACTCATTTGAAATTCAAAATGTTTCTATTCGATCTTGTTAGATTAAAGAGGTGATATTTATTGGAAAATACCAACCAATCGTGAATAGTAAAGCTGAACAAGAAGAATTCTAATATTTCAATTCTAATATACTCAAACCTTTCTTGATAAAAATAAACGTTATGTTATATTTTTTTAATATAAATATGAAAGTTTTATTTATTTATGTGAACTAATTAGATTTATTCAATATATTCATAACTCTAATTATTAGATTTACAAAAATATCATAATATGTTTTGTAAATGTATTTGCCAACATAATATGCTATTGACTAGGTTTAATTAACATTGAACACTTAAAACATAAACTCATCGTGTTTTATGATTAAACAAAAATAAAAAAATTCATATTGTAAAACTAGTATTGATTTGAATTATATTCTTTTTAATATAAAATTATTAGACACAAAATGAAGCTAATACAAATGCTATTCGTTTATATTGAGTATCTACTGCTGCTGTCAATTTTGTTATAAATTGGTCTTTGTCAAATTCGTTAATTTTAAAATTATGCATTTTAAGTTATTTTAATAAAACTTTACTTTTATTTATTATTAGATTGGCATATAATACTTTACTTTTATTTATTATTAGATTGGCATATAATGATGCAGTATATATTCATGTTCAAATATTCAAATCATTTTCATCATTAAATATTATAAGATTTATTGACATTAAATTAAATATTAAATGCTGCATTTATCTAAATAAATTGCTTTTGTATATTTTGATTGGTTTTACAGTTTATACACAGCTAAATAATAGAGGGTATAATAGTACGTATATATACATAGTATATATTTAATTTTGACTACTTTAATGTTACTTAACACAAATACTTTTAAACCATTTCGAATCTCTCGTGTTTACGGATCTTTTTCGTAATATGTACATATATGCCATATCTGTATTTTTCCGTGTGTAACATTGTGTCGTAAATTGAATAATTGTCTGAAAACTGAATCTGTCCATTTTAGCTTTGAGGCCTGTAAGCTCATGTATTTCAAAATATGTTCAATTGGGTGTTACTTTAATAAAATTATTATGAAAATAAAATGTATTTATTTATTTTTATTTTAATATGTAATAAAATGAATCACACGTAGACAAATAGAATTTTTGAGATGAAAAGTTACCCAAAAATCGAACTGGCTGCTAGACTAATAATATTAATAATCACTCTCGGAGTCACGTCCTGACTGAGCACCTAAACAGCTGATCGATTCATAACAGATATATAAGCCCAAAACATCGGACTTGTTGCACTATTCTAGTTCGAGTATCTTTACTGATCAGTAGAGGAGGTAATTCGTCAAAATTAGTCGACCCTTCCCCTCCCCTCCCCTCTTTATAGAAAATCAGCCCGACAGTAAATCAATTTTGATCAAGTCTTGGTTGCATGTTAGTCACAACTGTATAATATATGGATAGCTAAAAGTAAAATAAAGCATCTTCTTTTTCTGCTTCAATATTTTTGCTTCTCTATTCAACTTATGATTCTAGAACAACGCGCACTCACAGCACTATATGTCTGGTATAAGCTCGAACGATTTACACCCTGTAGGCACAAACTTAAAGGGAACAATATCGCAAGAAAGAGAAAGCAATCAGAAATCCGATTATGCTCTGTGTGCTCGATGGATGTCTGAAAATAAATCCAAATTGAGAAGGTATCTTTGGTTCTTAATGCTTCTACCCTTCCTCAGATCCTGAGACTGGTTGTAATTGCCTTTTCTCTTTATACGTCCGTTCCACCTCCTCTTCTCTCTCCCTCTTCTCCATTCTTACTTCAACATCTAGTAGAGAATGTGTGCAACATATTTTAAGGTGGTTACGTATATAGAGGGGTAGAAAATTGAGAAAGAGAATAAGGGGAGACAAAAAACAATTCATATGGAGACGTTTATATTGGAACTTTTCAAGGATGAGCGAAACCAGAATCAATATGTGTAAAGTCAGCTTGTGATTTTTGTTTATCAATATATTGAATGGGTCACATTTGATTTCGCGTGTTATACGTCATTGTTTTCAGTCTAAATTTCAGATGAAAATATGACGCCAATTAAGCATTATTTTTTAATTTAGAAAAATATTTCTATTTAAATTATAGAGTGTTTTTGGTTACATTTTTTAGAGATACTTTGATAAAAAAAGTCACAGCAAAAGTTCTGTTTTAATTTACAACAAATTAAAGGCTGAGCACTGAAACATTACTGTAAAAAGAGACTCTTCTATATGGCGTATAGACTGTGTATTACGAATGTGAAGAGGTCTTTAATCCCCCATTTGATCCTTGCATTTGCTGTGTATACTGTGCATATAAACTGTATACTATACTGTATTGTCAAAAATTAATTTCAGGTTCGCATTCTAGACAAGCTAGACTCTGAAGTGGAGGAAGATAATCAAGGAGAAAATATGGAGAACGCCACTTTTGACACTGAGAACAGAGTGAGAACAATTCATAACTACATTTCAGTCAGGGACTACTATAATACCTGGGTATTAAAGAATTGCCTGATTTCAGTTTATACTTGGAGTGGTAACGGTAAATAAAAAGTATTATAGGTTCTATCAAAATATGACTAAGATAGTAATACTTTTACTATAATAAGTACAACTATGGTGCTGTTGTTATGTATATGCATAATACTCTGACCTAACTCTCAAACAAAGAAAACATATATTTTTGTAAAGTGATCACTCTTTTACTACTGTCATTAATTTTTCCATCCCACTAAAGGACAGATTAATTGAACTCGACACCACTAACGAGCGATTATATATGTGCTTATTCCCAAATTGCAGCATAATAAATATGTAAACCCCTATTTAAGAGGTTACAGATTCACTAAATTGTGTCTAGGTAATTGAATTTAGGACTGATTTTGAGTTATATGTATTTTGTAGCAAATTATCCTAATTATCTTCTGCGTAAAAAATCACATATTTGTTTTTAAGAAAGGGTATTTTAGGTTTTAATATTGTGTTCGAACTTGTGAACTGTCGTGTTTGCGCACTGAAATTTTTTGTTGCTTTATTGTTATTCAGGTTCTGACAAAATTCTATTGTTAGACATTGTCAATGTACTTTAGTCAATCAAATTTACCTTTCTGCTGTGTTTAAATTGAATGAATTATTTGACTGTCGCTCCTAGTTATTTATATTTCTATTGCTAAGAACTGTTTATATTATATATTAGGATATAGTACTTTACTGGATAACACCATCTAGTTTCAGCTTCTATAACTTATGGCAAAAAGTGCATAGTGGTTAAATTGGCATAATGATGTAAACAATGATAACAATGTAAAGTGCACTAATGTGAAATCTTATGTAACTGACTATTATTTACTCAAATCCTGTTCAATACATTATGAAACGTTAATAGTCACAGGGCCATTTAGAACAGTCTATTATGTCTTATGTCGCATCCACTTTCTTATATTTCTATGATTCACCTATTCATTATGCCTTTCAAAGTGCTCCATTTGCCTGGACCAGCCCGCCATCGTACAAACCCTCCCCTGCCAACATGCTGTCGTCTGCCAGGCTTGCTTCCTTCGCTCTATCCAGTCCGTCGTCAACCAGTCCTCCACTCCCGAATCCTCCAACGACGACCCTAACAACGACTCTAGCAATCAGACTAGCAACAACCTCAACCCACGCCACCGTCGCCGCCATCGCACTCCCCACGGCGGCTACAACGTTCTGTGCGCCATCTGTCGAACGCCAGTGACCCGAGCACGCCTTCTGACCCTCTCCACATCGGTCTCGTCAACTTCCGGTGTTTCCTCAGCTTCGGGAAGGTCGGGGGAGACATCGGCATCGTTCATCTCGGAGAATTCGGCCTCCTCGGCGTCTTCGGCCAGGTCAGCAGCAAGTAGAGGCATCGCTGGATCGACTGGTGCTACCGCCTCGTCTGGCGCTCCATCCAAACAGCGGTCTAATGGAAAGAAGTCTGGTGGTGGGGGTGGAATTACACGAGCCCGTTTTGGTCTCATATCCTAACTCACAATCACCATCATTGTGTATAAATCTAGAATAGTACTAAGTCGAAATATGTAGGTCAAGCATGCAATTATTCACTTTCGTTAGTCAGTACCTACATATAATTTATTACATTTAATAAGATCAGTCTCAAGAAATTTTTGTTTTCACATTATTATTTCTAAATTTTAAATGACACGTAAACGAGGTTTTATGTTTAAAAAATTCAAAATGATCGGACTGTGGTACTGATTAACTTGAATAAGACTTATAACAACGTATGTCATAACCAGCACTATGACTTGTAGCTAATATATATATATATAATGCCGTCCCTATATAGTAGTCCCTGGTATATATATCCACACTTTCGTATTTCAAATAGTATTATTCAAAACCTCTGAAGTATTATGCATATTATAGACCTCTTAAAAATATATTTATATTAAATTTTACTATTGAAATTAGACAAACGTTTTTAGTATTTACGCCCGATAATGGCGGCCACATATATGTGCTATCAAACTCTTTTCACAAGTTTAGGACCATCGAATTAAAGCTTTATATTATTATATAGTAAGTATATAATTAGTAATTTGTACATACGTTACCATATCAAATGTACTTTTATTATTCAAATATTTACCTAATTTTGCATGCTTCTATCAAATTTCGTGAAATTTATATCAGAAAACATTAAATGCCTTAAATAGATATAACGGTTTTATCTAAAGTTTGAATAATGAAAAGAAAAAATATTATATCATATTTAAAAACATTACAAACCTCGACTATAATTCGAAAATTTGATGTGTTATTGACTCATTGAATAAAGTACATTAATGTAATTATAGTAAATAAAATTATCAATTATTGATAAATACTTCTGTTCCCTTGCTAACATATGTTTGTATATTACTTTGACTTGATATGTTCTTGAATACCGCATTTTCTGAGAAAGAAGTTTGAAGCATGACTTGATGATGTTGTTCAATTGTGTGTATTCTATTCATGGCAGAAAAGTTTTGAGTGTAAACTATTTTAAAATCTTCGACTTTGAATATTATGTTGCAGCCTAGAAGTTAATAATGCAATTGCTTTGATGTCTTCTGGAAGTATGTATAGAATGGAATCCTGATTATATTGCTCGTTGAATCGAAGCAATGAATTTAAATGACTTAAATTTAAAATGGTTTAAACATATGTATATCATTAAATATAACGATATTTTAATCAGTTTCTAGTTAAGCCTGTTTATTCTATTTTAATAGTCGATAACTTTTGTTTTAGTAATCATATTTTAGTGAGAGAGTCGATTAAACTTATCTGCTAGACAATTATTGTTTGTTTCATAATTATAAAATAATAGTTAATGTTTTTTATATTTAACACAACTAATACACATTACCATGTTGTCAAGGCGAACTATACTGTGCTATTTTGTCAGCAGATGATAGACTTGATGTTTCGTCGGTTTTTACAGTTTTATATATTACTACCTTAATATATAATATACTATTATAACAATGGTTTCATCGATTCGTCATTCAAAATTATAACAGTATTAAAAACATACGAATTGTTATCTATATATGATAACAACATTTGGGAATAATTTTATTTGTGATCTATACGAAGCATTTATTGTACAAATCATACTGTATGGAAAAACATTTCTTATATACAATTCTTAAATATTTAAATTTTGTTTATAATTTTTCTTTTAAATTTCTTTTGAAATGGGTGACATATATTCACTCCATAGTCATGACAACTGACAACAATGAATAAAATATCTATTTGTCACTATATACTTTAATAAAATGAGAAGAAACAGTACTTTAAAAATCAAATATTTATTTATTGTTTTGATTTTAACTCAAAAAACAGAAATAAATGGCAAAAATATGGGTTAGTCCTGTAAGTGGCTCATATATATAGTACACCTATACAATAAATCTGAAATCAATACTGAATGCAACTTAAAAATACGTGTGTATTGTACCAAACAGTTTCTTCCTTATAGTGAAATATATCGTTCTTATGTTACTATGTGTTATGTAAAGGGGTGACTTTAACATGTAAAGAAAAATTTAGAACTGCAATTACAAAGAAATTAAAAAATTGAGTTTACTATTTTTGATATGGCAACCTGGTATCTATACAGAGAGGAGTGAGATAAATCAAAGATACTTTCGACACATTCATTTGCGCTATTCACTTGTTTGTGCACCAAAAATATGTTTCACAAAATTGCGGGAGAGTAAATTACAATATTTTGAAAAAATCCTTAGTATAGTAACAAACCCTTTACGACAAAGTAACACATAGACATGTGAATTGTGTTCAATTTACACATTAATACATTTACTGCTTAAAATGATATCCTCATTGTTAATAGGAAGATGCTAAACTCTTTTTCAAAGCAAATATGAGACTATATAATCATCGTGAGCAAATATATATATGAAATATGAACATTTGGATAAAATATGGATAAATTTCACAACTCATAAAATGAGAAGTATATAGTACACTTGGAAAATAAAATAAAATTAGTTCACCTTCATTGAAAAAATTAATCATACGAGAGAGACGATCATTAAATAAAATATAAATTTGAGAGAAATTTTTAGAGAAAAAATGAATAACATAAAACAATAAAATAGTGTTTTTTAACTCAAAAGTTCTTTTGAAAGTTAAAAAGAGTAAAATATAGGTCAGTCATTGTAGAAAATCAACAAAGTTTTAATCGACATAGTGATGCAATGATATTAATATATATGTGTGTGTAGATGCATGATATATTTGCATTCGCATCTTAAAATCTAACATTCATGCGTACCTCTATGTTTATATTTAACAAAATACAGAGTTCAATCATTTACAAAATTTCGAGGGAAAGCAGTCACAATTTTACTTGTAACCCATTTCTGTACAAAAATATAAACACTTCGGGAAGATGGGGATCGCTTTATTATATGAACTTTGGTAGCATTATACAATTATATCCATAGCAATTGAAATTATAAATGAAAGCAGTGGTATCGTGTATCTACAAAATACTACAGGATGGGACGTCTGCTGTGTATTAATATGTCTTTGAGCTGTAAAGTATGGAATCAACCATTGATTCATTTCAACTGCCTATGATAGTATAAAGTTTTAAAGATATTAAGATTCTACAGTTCTGTTTACTCTCAATTAGAACAAAGTTAAACGTCGTTGACTCAATTATGTTTTATTACACGTTTATAACACAGTACTTAGAAATATACAATCAGTATATGGTTTTAATAAAAGCTAGTTTAGAATAAATGTATTCGTTAATCCTTATTGTTAATTAGTTTACAATATCATATGCATAAATGAAACAAAAGCGCATTTTTCAATGTCAGTTCCTTTTGTAATACATATATGTAATGCTTGATATGAAATGTTCAACTTATGACATTTGATCAAATTTGGCAGCACTATAATATAGATATATATATATAGTTTATATTATAGATATTAATCAAATCAGTATAAAGTTTGTAATGGATGGCTGTACAGAAATACGGTTTGGGCTTTACGTCTGCCGTTGAAACTCGAAAAAATATATTCACATAAAAAGTTCACAAAAGAAGGTCGGATCTTCTACCTGTGGATGTTGTGCTGAAAAAGTAGAAATAGTGAATTATAATATATACGTTTAGTAAAAATTAATTAAAATTACATCTACATATATAAATCACAAAATTATAAGCAAACACAAATAGAAAAGAACACAGCAACTAACAAATGTAGGAATCAAGACCTTTTACATGCATGTATATTTATATTACCAATATTGCTAATGCTATATAAGATATTATAAAGGGAAGAGGTAAGTATTAATTAGTATTAATAAGTGTGTGTTGTACAATATTCACAAAAAATAATAACTCCTACAGACAATTTTGACTGTTTATGAAATTTTGATTCGTTTTTAATTTTTAAAAAGAAACAATATTTCTACTTATAAGTAGTATACAGTGAATATTTCTTATTTCTTTTACATTCATGCAGATTACAGCATTAATTAAGTAAAACTATCTAATAGAACCGATTGCACATACAATGTTGTACACAGCTACAGCATATTTTAAATCTTAATAAAAGCCCATTGGCTGCAACAGTTTTAGCGTGTTGGTTATAATATACATATATGTGTACACGTACATGTAGTTGATTTTAACGAGCTTTCATAAGACTGAAATATCTCAAAAATCATAACTCTTAAAAATAATGAGAATATTTAAATAACGTATGAAAATTTAGTGATATAAATAATAATACCCATGTGTAAATAAATGACTCCATATTTTGTGTATGGATCATGACTATCATATATTACTTCTTTTTAAATGCTAACAATATACATATTTTTTTACTAATAAATATTATCATTTTACTAGCACGTTCTTACATTCAAAAACTTGTAGGAAAAATTAACTAAGTCAAGTAATGTAAACTTAAAATGTAAAAGGATAAAATCTGACACAACGAAAAAGTGATGACATTAGTTCCTATACTGTAATGAAGTATATTGACAACATTTTAATAAAATAAACACATTGTGCAGTCAAGAAATTGTTAATTTCCAGTTACTTTTCCTATTATTAACTAAAAGTTTTCAAAGTAAAAGCGTTAAACAGAAGAGAAGTATATCCGCATGCACTGAATTACCGAAGTCCTTCTTCGTCGCAATATCTTTTGCAGCAAAAAAGAAGTAAGTATTATTTAAATTTATTAAGAATGCGAAATATCTTCATGTCAATGAACAAAGCATAGATATATGCACAAATATGCATCTACAGTACAAAGCAGAAAATCAAACTGATAATTATGCCATCGCATAAATTCAAATTAGCCCCCTAGGTAATTAAATAATACGCCAAAATATAAAAATATATCCGTAAAGCAGCAAACATCGCAAAATGCGTTTTCATTCTTGTCTGGCATCCAAGACTTATTGAAAATGATTAAAATATGCAGTAATTCCGCCCAATACGGTATTTACAGGCATCCAATAATAATCGAGCAAAGCGAGGCAGGTTATCGATTTTTGAATTAAGAAATTGGCAGTCGACAATCTTAAGTATTGCATTGGTCCATAATTGTGCACTGTAAAATGCGTCCAAGAGGAGTTATCTATTTAATACAGGCTATTAGATTAGTGTAATGCAATTACCCGAAAGGTGTGTACAATTTTTGAACAGGTGATGTGATTTTCCTTCTTAAATAAATGATCTGATTTACAGTCTCTGTCTCTCTTTCTCTTCTCCAATCAAAGAAGAGAGATGGACAAACAGACAAGCTATTGATTGTAAGAGGGTGTAGTGGTGTTGCCACCTGGCGGTGGACTCAGTCGGGCTGTAGATCGATAAATAGGACCCGAACTGGTTGAACTTGTCGATGATGTTGGACAAATTGGAGGCTGTGTGAACCATGAATATCGATTAGTTGATTAATAGTTAGAAAAAGTTGATAATTACAATGTCAACCAACGGTGGTGGTTTATATGGAAGCTAATGGTAAAGTGGGAGTAAATGACTAATTTAATGCATATTACATACAATATAAAAATCATGGAGAAGCCCTTGAACTAAGAGTAATTATTTCAAAATAATTACATAAAATTCAATTATAAATTTTTTATTATATTCTCTTCAAATAATTATTTAAAAGTTATGTATCATTTTGCAAGAGCTAATATGACCTATTTATAACTAATTGGAATATAAAAAATAATGAATTATTTTTTAGATAATATAAGTTGACATATACTTAAAATTTAAAGCGTGTTTTATGGTTTGCCTAAAATTCGGTTAGCGAAAATACTTCGGCTTAAGGAAGCTTCTAAGATATTTAAATATTAGTAAAAAAAACTTAAGAATCTATCAGAATGATATGTTTAAAGATACATTAAGTTATCATTATACATAGTTTCAAAATAAGTATAATTCGGTAGCATAAAATTAAATTACATAAATAAAGATAATAAAATATAATTTAAAGCAATAAAATTCGTTAAACTGTTTAATACTATATAGATAATATACATATATAACATATTGTGTCTATATGATTCAGAGTAAAATCACAAAGTTTAAAGTTTTAAATAATTCAATGATAATGTTATAAAAATTACATTTTTATAAAAATATTAATTATATTTTTAACACTTTTAAGGACGAAAAATCAATAAAATCCAAACTAATAAACATATTAACATTCATTAAAAGGTACTTTCAAGCTTAAATAAACGTAAATAGAATAACTTTACTAACTGTAGGTAATATATAAACTGGAATATTTCTTCAAAATGGCTTCTAATTTCTTCACATAAGTAAAATGCTTATAATGATTACAAACCGTAAGAATTGAAATAATTGTAACCAAATATTACATTAAAAATATAATTATAGTACAACTGTATAATCTATTGACTTTATTCTTTGAGGAGACAGAGTTTTGCTATTTCAAATAATTTATCCTTACAATTGATTATAATCTGACTGTCTATCCTATAGAGTAATAATAGATAATAATCTATCAATACCTACTCTATGAAACCTATAGAGTATCAAGACATCAAACTTTAAGGAGGAAAAACGATCTTTATGATAGAACTGTTCAACACGTGTAAAATATAAATGTTCAACATGTTCAACGCGTATAAAATAAAAATGACTATTAGAAAGATTTAAATCTGAATTATTAAAGTACAAGTTGCTATATATAAAGAATTTAATTATTATGAAATTATTTTGTGGATTATTAAAAAATAACTTAATATACGTATTTTAATTACATTCATTAAAATTTATACACGACATTTATCTTGATCAGTAAAAGTAAAGATTTATAATTATATATATATATGTGACTATACAACTGTATGAGTTTTAATTAAAAAAAACTTCAATAATAATGATTTCTTAAAGCATCGGTAAATCTTATATTGTCACTTAAGGCAGGGTGTACCTACCAATTAGAGAATAAACTTCAATTTCCTAGATAAGATCCAGCTTCCAATTTATGGTTATACAACTTTGATTTATCAATCAACGTTTATGTATATTACTATTATATATAGCACTCATATATAAATAATAAAGTGCAACGTATATTTAGGAAAAACCCATCTTTCACGCATGCTCCAGTATTAATACCTACAATACGATACAATTCAATTAGTATACTATGAACGACGATGTGCGTATTCATTTTAAAAATATATCATGATTTTATGAAGTAATAATGTGATATACATGTATATTGAACATGAACAACGCCTCCAGATCTTGGTTATTCATTTTTAAGTGCATTTTATAATAAGCGCACTAAATTTGTATAATGGTTGCAGTATTTTTTGGCACAATACTTAATAAGAAGCACAATTTTCTTTATGAGCTAATATAAATAATTTTAATAACTAATTAAACTTCTTTAAATTCAATTTGAAAAATAAAAAATACCATTCACAATAACGATAAAAGTTAAATTATGAACAACGAAACGGTTATGTTTATGATAGAGTTGAATAAATTAGTATATACATATGCAGAGAGTATATTATGCTTTTATCGATTGATAAATTAGCATTTAAATTGTGGGATGATATTTTCACATAGTTAGCTGTATTATAAAAGTGTAAAAGTTCCTCTATTAATCCGCAAAGTTATGACACTCACCACCCTTGTTATAATAAGCATAGGTAATCCAACCCCTCGCGCCTACCGTTTTGTTGAGAAAATTGATGCGTGCAGTTTTAGCATAACTTCGACGTAAAAGTTGTTTCACCTTACAAAGTACGATTAACACACAATATAAATGTTTAGTTATATGCAAAACACAGATTACCAATTATCGCGTTTTCTGTAAAACAAAACCAATAAGTTGAGAACGGTGATTTTAAATTGTTATTTTCAGATCGAATTTCTCGAGAATTTATGTTAACAAATGTGAGTTATAAGTCAAAAGTATTAATAAAATAGGTGGCCGAAAAGAGAGTTATCTCACAAAATACATATAATATAATATCAATATAAGACTGTGAAAACATGGACAGTTGATTCTCGATAAAATGTGCAGGGCTAAAATCAATTATGATAATATTATGATCAATATCTCTGCTATTCGGTGTACGTTTTAATAAAAAAACAGCGTCTAGACACGTAGGTATTGATTTTATATAAAACCACTTAAAAATAGGCTTCAAAGTATAACGCGCATAAGCTTTTATGAAGAAATATTATTTAATATTTTTAGACATAAAACTGTCTTTGAATGTACTTTTAATGAATTTATAAAATATTTAATTTATAGAAGTTTTACAGTATCAAAATCAATGTGTATATAACCCATATATAGTTCTATATTCATTAATTTATCACATAGGTACTGGTATATAATAATTAAAGAATTTTGCCAATCGCTGCATACTCAAATTTCGCTCTAAAGTTTCGCTCTTTATGAAAAGCTCTCTTTCGCTCATCAGGAAAAGTCGTGACTAAACATCTCTTGATACTGGTAAATGTTTGGAAAGCAAAAACAAATACAATGAGCAAACTAGTAGCACTAAACTGTAGAGAAACTAATTAAAACATATAACTCTTCTACTACGATAAATCATTGTTATTGACTCATAAAACCTAGTTCATATCTTCAAATTAATTATAGGACAGAACTAAACTTTAATTAAATAGACGAAAAGCCATTTTCGAGATAGCATAGTATATTAATAAGCGACATGTTTCGAACACATGGTTCATTATCAAGCAATAAC
>JAYRBW010081960.1:0-23373 GCA_036023295.1 Invenusta paracnida | reverse complement strand
ATTGATATCAATGTTGGTTGAAGTAAATTAGAATTTGGTGAAGTAAATTAGAGTTTGATTTACAAAATGCAAGCAAGGCGTACATTTACAGTAGACGAAAGAATATTTATCATTAAGCATTATTATTCTCGAAACAGTTACAATCACATAGAAAATGAATGGAATGAATCTTTTGAAACACCATGTGCAGGTAAAAGGACTGTATACGATCTCATTTTGAAATTTGAAAGAACAGGATCAGTAATTGACGCACCAAAATCTGGACGACTGAAGTCTGCAACAAGTGGTGACAATAGTGATTTAGTAGCAGTTGCATTTGTACAGAGCCCCAAAAAGTCTATTCGTAGAGCCTCTGTTGAACTAGACATTTCTAGATCAAGTCTCCATAGGATACTACATGACATTGGTTTAAAGCCATACTTGCCAATATGTCTTCAAGCTTTGAATGAAGACAACCCTGACCGCAGGATTCAATTTTGTGAAACGTTTATAGCCTTTTGTTATGATATGCCACAATTATTGGACAGCATAATTTAGTCTGATGAGGCTTCATTAAAATTAAATGGTCTGGTTAACAGGCATAACTGTGTATATTGGAGCGATACAAATCCACACGAACTAATGGAAAAAGCTGTGAATCTCCCTGGCATCACTGTGTGGGATGCAATTAGCAGTGATGGCCTCATTGGGCCATTTTTATTTGATGGCACTATAACTGGTGTATCCTACTTGAGAATGCTACAAGAAAAAGCATGGCCAATCATTTCACAACACCTGGACATTGATACAGTGCATTTCCAACAGGATGGTGCAGCTCTCCATTAAGCATTAGTGGTTTGGGCATGGCTAGATGTAAATTTTCCTAATCCTTGGTTAGGGTGTTGTGGTCCAGTGGAACGGCCGGCAAGATCGCCAGATCTAATACCACCTGATTACTTTTTGTGGGGTGTATTAAAAAATTCTGTGTATTCAAGCAAACCCAGGACAATTAATGAACTCAAGGCAAGCATTCTGAGAGATTGGAACCTCATCAGTCCTGATACATGTAAGAAAGTAGGCCGAAGTGTACTCAGATGTTGCAGGGACTGTGTTGAAGCCAACGGACTTCACTTTGAACATTCGTAGAAACACATCAATTGACTTCACTGTGAACATTTAAAGTACTGTACCTAAGTATACATTGTAAATTTTACATTATATACATTGTTATGAAGTGTTAATTTGTACATTTTACTTTATATACATTGTTATTAAAAGTGTTCATTTTGAGTGCGGTTACTTTTGGGACACCCTGTATATAATATTATAAAAATTATATTTGAACATTGAATTGATTATTTTTAGCTATAAACTATAAGTATGTTTGTAAACAGCACATTCTTAAGCATCACATATACATATATATTTACGATAGTATTATGATATATAAATTTAATTACATTTATTTTTTGTGTTATTTATTTTCCGAAAAAAAAAAAATTTACGCCAAGTACTCCACAATTGTTATTTAAAGGATAGTGAGATGCTTGATAATCGTGGTGTGTTTACGGCCACCAGCTTTTAATAGTGTATAGGGGTTACTTGTTAATTACATTTATTTGTTGACGTTTCGTTTATTTTCCGAAAAAAATTAATTTACGGCCAAGTACTCCACAATTGCCCTTTAATAATCAATAATGTAATACTAATAGTAAAACTAATAATGATGACAAAGTACTTTTAATAATGTAAAGGACACTTAAAACCTCTTTGTAAACGAAGGCCTTGGCACTCAAAATTACGTTTTTCATATTATAATAAAGAATTATTACCTTATTTATGCTTAGTTGACTCGTTCCAACTGGCAAAATCAAAATAGAAGATAAAGAATTTCAAACGTGTAACTTGAATGCGCTAGAACAAAAATATTAATATTGTAACGTAACTAAACAAATAATGTGTTTTGTTCAGAGCGTTTTCTAAAAGTGGAATCATTAGGGGGCACTCTTTTTGTCAGGAATGCAAAACTTTTGAAATGAACAATATTTGTATCGCTCTTTAATTTAAAGTGGAACATCAAATCGAAATATATATTTTAAAGCAAATAGATGTAGACTACAAATTGTGAATAAATTGGATAATACATTAAATATTAACGAAGATAGTAAACATTATTTATGCAAAAAAATTTCTTTGAAACTCAAACTAACCCTTTTATTGTTCTTTAAACTCAAGGACAGAGATATGTCGGGAATCAGATATGTGACCTACTTAATTTCTACGGTTACGCCGAGCGATTACGACTTTTGGAATGAACGTTTACTAAATCGGAAACCTTAACGTTTCCTCTTTTGGAAAACACTCATAATATGCTACATTTGAATAGGTTTTATATCTCTCTATCTATCTCTAAATACCATGTCTGGTAAGGATGTAGACCATCAATTAGCTCTCCATAGTCGTTTTTTACATGATGTTTTCATCATCTTTTAATCTGATACTTGTCTTTCCTTTATTTGATAGTTGTGAGCCATCCATATATCTGCTTATGGGTTCCAAGATTGGTTAGCCTATAATATGTCTGTATTTTCTCCTTTTTACTTCTAACTGATCTGTTCGTGTAAGATTTTCAAGGCCTTTTTCTCACTATATGTGCCCAAGGAACCCGATCGGGTTGTTAACAACTCGAGTTGTTATTTCCTGATGATTTTCATTAGTCTCTCTCTTGTCGCTCTGCGTAAATTACTTCTTCATTTGTAATATGATCTATTCAAGAAATTCTAATCATTCGCCTGAGAACAACTTTTCTTCTACTTCCAGTCTTTTCTCTATTTGAGTTGAAATTGTCCAACATTCACCGCCATTAGTAAGGATAGATTTATATACACCAGCGCGAGAACACAGTGGACAAGTATGAGGCGCCCACTCAATATAATTATTTAACCAGCTTAAGTGTGCATATATATTTTTTGCACTATACTAATCTAAAAATTATTAATAATAAGTATTATATAGACAAAATAAGTTACAGTACTAAGAAGAGGAAAATAGGAGTCTCGAGTTCGAACCGATCACCTATACTACAGTTTATATATGATAAAATAAAAAGCAATAAATATAAATATGCAATAATTTTGCACGAGTGTGTATGTCATATAGGTGTATTACAAAAAGTCTAATTTAATATGATTAATAGCAAAACGTAACAGAATTAATATAGAGATTGAACAGGATAATTAAAGTACATTTACAGACAAAGCAGAACACAAGTATGTTTGTGAAGGACATAAACATGTACTCAAACATTTTTCATATGCATGAAAATAGAAAAAGAATTTAATTTAATTATTCCCGCGCTGATGTTTTTTCGTAGTATTCCAGTACTTTCATTTTTGTGTCCACGTCAAACTTTTTAATATCTTTTCTTATTTATGAAATGCATATTTTGCCATTCTTATATAAATTTTTTGATATCTTAGTCACACACTTTCCATTCTCTGTTATTGTATACTTATCATAAGTATTAAACTTTTCAACATGCTTGATGCATTTCTGTCGATACATAACTTCCTCCGTGGTCTTACAGCCTTCTTACTCACAACAATACATTTTGGTAAGACATTTATTTCGTGAAACCTTTAAATTGTGCATTATTTATGTCCTGTATTTGAGTAAACCTTTAAACTAAAAACAGATTTTCCGAAATAAGTTCAGTATGATTAAAGGAATTCCACGACATATTAACTCCTAAGGTTGAAGGAATTACTTGAAGATATTTCGAGCTTGTATAATCTTGATTGTCAACGGCTCGAAATATTGTATTTTTACATACTAATTGAAAATAATTAAATTAGTATGTAGCCTACATGCCTAATTTAGCAATAAATGTTATACAATAAAAAACGAATTCTAGCATTATAGTGCTCAATATATTGGATTTAGAACGTGAATCTTTTATATGTATATAAGAGACGCCTATAATTGTACAAATATCTACTTTTGTTTAATAAATTCTAATAACTTTTATCTTGTTCTTAAAAAAGCGAATGTTTCATTCACTTTTCTAAATATATATATAAAGGTGTCTTCATAAGGATATGATAATTTGGATATTTGTATTTAAATGCACTTCTATAATATATATATATATATATATGCAGATTAATTATTCAATGATACCTATTAACATGCAATATTGTTTTATTGACTAAATTTACACGTTAATATATATATATATATATATAAATAAAAACTAATATTTCGATAAGCACTCAATTATCGATACAATATATTCAGTGCCGTAACTAGCATGAGGCATTTGAGGCATAATTTGAAAACATGGGTATTTAAAAAATACTAAATAAATTGGTGCCCTTTTCATATGATGCCTCCACCCTTTTAAAATCCTGGTAACGGCACTGATATTTTATTTTAATTAAATGTAACTATATATAATTAGCATCAGTGACTTTTAGCTTGTTCATTATTTTAAAATAACTAAACACCGTATTAATAGTTTTAAATGTTAACCTGCTATGTAAACACTCATTGTAATAACGCATAATATATAATTATTTTCATAGTTGAAAAACTATTTAATTCCATTCAGTAACACATATAATGTCGGCCTTTCTTCATATGTGTTCTTCATGGGGATTTTACTAAATAAGTATATATACAAAAAGAGAGATAAAAGTGATAACAACCATTAACGAATAAATATATAATGTATATTTATATTGGCCAAGGTAAGTGTAGGTACAATATATAAGGCAAATAATCGATTTAAGTTTCTTTAAGTGTTATCAACAAGAAGAGAATAGAGGTAAATAAATGTATTATATAAGATAAAATTGTATAGTAAATATGAAAATACTCGTTCTTTAAATCAGTTGCTGATGGATCTGTACGCAGCCGCATCGTCGCATTGCTAAGGATACAGAGCCTATAACATGAGTACAGTTTACTGGTAAAATATTCGCATGTCTCTATAGTCAAGTTATTAGTGTATTCTTTTCCTTTAACATAATATATGTATGCAGGTAAAAATAGCAGCACAATTGCTTTCAAAATAGGTTAGTTAACATCATTAGCCTCAATAAACCATTAATAGGTAAGGGTATAGATTCGATATAAACAATAAATATTAGAAAATAGAATTAGACAAGGATAAATATTATAGCTGTGGTTAGAAATTAATGAATTGGTGGATTCTTGGATGAATATAATATACGCATATAGTAGGTTAGACAAAAAGAGAGGTAATTTTTATATCGTGAGTTGTCAATAAACAAATAAATATATATATTTAGTTTAATAAATATATATAGCAATATATAATATAATGCAGTCTGCTGTATATATAGTAAGAGTGTTGCGGATATGATCGATGAATTTGATATGTAATTGAGGTATATGGAATAATAAGGGGCTTATGCTGTCTGCAGTTTTGAGCTGGGGTTTGGGAGAGTTTTTTTCTAAAAGTTTTAATCTCTCATGAGTAAGGCAATAGTCATAGAAAAAATAAGGGGGTTAGGTTGATCGCAATGTAACAAATAGTCCCATGATATGTAATGTCGTTGATTCAATACAATAAAATATGTATATGTATATAAATAAAGAATATTTGTATAAGAATATGGAATAGATTTTAAACACAGCCATACATGGTTCTAAATATATGTATTTCTATACTCTATCACTAACTATAAATATATATGAAAGAATTATTAATAATATAATATATCGTGTAATACATCGAAGGTAAAATAAGAACAGTAAAAGTAACAAGTAATAATCGCTAATAAAAACGCAAAATGTATAGAAATACTCGGAAAGGGTGAAAAGGGACAATACATAAGTTGCTTTAATATCTTATACTGGATTGTTGTCATAAAATACTGTTAACAACCTGCCTATAATGCAACAAATCGAGTTGTATACCAGATTGTAAAATATGAAGGAATGAAGGAATCTGCATCTTTGTATAGGATTGAAAAGGCGAATTTTCTCTCTAAAGAATTAAACATCTGATAAATATATGTGTTGATGCAGTCTGAATTTAAGTACACATACATCATTTTAGATTGGAGCAAAACAGAAAAATGAATTGATATTACAATGGAATAAAATAAAATAAAGAAAGAAACAGATTGTAGTAATAATAAACATAATAGAAAAGTAACGTGAGGATTTATGGTAGAAGGGCTTGCTACGAGATATGCCCATTTACAACGAATCAAATTAAGATTTAAGATAAGATATAATTAAATGAGTGAGCCATGTGGGCATTTATAAACAATGTCGATATTTATGAACTAACAATGCAATATATTACAAAAGAAACAAAAACAAAGATAAATCTGTGAAATTAAAAGAGAAGAACATTCGAAGATGATTCTTGTCTTGTACGCCTTGTTTATATTTAGTGTACCGATATGTGAAACTTTTGTGCACTGATTTGTTATAGAATATCAATCAACGAAACGAACTAATTATCGATTAATTCGACATTTAGAACTTCTGTCAAGACGCGTGTAAAAGTGGATGAATGGTGTAGGAGGCAGGGTGATGGTCGAATGCAGAATATACAAGAATCCATGGATCAGAACTGGCCAAAACACATTCGACACTAGTGTTAGTATAAATATAAAATAGAGGCAGTAGGAATGATTAATAGTAGCTAGCTGAATTGATAATAATATTATTTACTATATACATAGACCACATAGAGATAGTATAGACTTAGCCATAGCAACAGCACACACAAGACGCATTCTGAAACTCTAGTGATAACACAAAAAAATATCTTAAATGAGTAAACAGAGAATCGCGAACTGTAGCTCAGAATAAAAAACAACATGACAATGAACTACGTATAGTTGAACCTTGAGCGGAAAACTTAAGGGAGTGGAGGATAGACTTCATTAGTGTGAGTGTGTGTGACTCAGAGAACACCCCGTCATACTACTTCTTAACTGGAACTCTATCGGCGGGATCCACCCACACTCTGCGCCCCCCACGCCACACAAACCGGGCTCCCCTGTGCGGGATAGCTGCCACCTTTGCCCCACTAGTTGGGCTGCCGCTGTCTCCGGTCTCGCCAACAGTATCCCCGTTGCTAGTATTACCGGGCGGTGTGGTGGTGGTAGCGGCGTCAACAATGTCGGAGTGATCCACGCCATCCATAACAGGAACGTGAACTGTCGAGCGGAACCGCGTGTGTACGGCATATCCGGACTCTTCCGGCTTGATGCGGGCTGGTTTTGTGGATTTGCCTGACGAGAAGAAAAGGAGAAATGTGGATTAATAAAGTCAATTCCTCTGGATGCATTCAAAACATTGAACATGTCAATATTGTCTTAATTTAAGAGGAAGCCTAGAAAACAATATTGTTTAAAATGTCTTCATTAAAAATGTTGTAAAGTTTAAAATGATTTATCAAAATTTCTTTAAATTATCGTAACTATCTAATAATAATTGATGCATTTAGACCATTGGAAATTTGAAAATGTTCACAACTTTTCAAAGTATAAATATATAAGTTAGAAATTTAAGAAAAATACATAATATAGAGGAAGGAGATATGCAATGCCATAAATCTGAAATCAAAAATAGGTAAACAATATAATGCTTACAATATGTCAGCGTGGTATATTTTATTACTATTTGACAAATGTGCTTTATCCAATTATCCTGCAGGTCTTAATAATATAAGCAATGTAGCCCGCATTTGGTCTCATACCCGGATGCTATACGCAGGCATGCCATGACAGAAATTGCTTTCAATTTCAATCATACGTGCTCGAATATTCTAAAGTTTGTTTAAAAGCATTTGTATCGCGACAATTCCAATCTTTGCGTTGCATTCGATTGAATCATCGCCGACTGCTATCAGCTAGAGTTGCGTTATGCAGAAGGAATGCCAAAATATAGCCGCTCACATTAATCTACAATAGGTGTATAAGTAAGAAATACAAAAGAATCATTAATAATAAACTCAGTTACAGAGATTCTAGGATTAGCTTAGAATTAAGGCATTCAACAACAATTAGTTGGTGTTTTGTGGCGTTTTTGAAGTCTAAGATGTGATAGCAGACTATACATATAGGTAATAAATGTTTTAGACGAACAGAATTGTGAGTATTCGACCGTGTGAGATTGTAACTGGCTGCTATATAATGTTAAATAAGGCGTCTCTCAGTATGAGCTTCAAATTAAAAGAGATAAGTGCAGGCAATAGGCCTGTATGCCGCCAACATAATTGTGGGTTAAAGGTTAATTTCCTTTAAAATACCTACGATCAAGTATACTCTTGGATACTCCTGGATGGGGAAACTAAATAAAAGTAATCACTAATGAGTAAATAACTAAGGAAAGAATGTATATATATTCACTCTGGTGTTTGTCACCATCTCTGTGATGATGTCCTCCATTCGTGGCCACAAATTGTGCTTGTGCTGCTTCCACCGAGGGACCTTGAGCTCCGCCAATTCCGCCACTACCAGTCTGATAGTTGGTTAGAATCTCGCGCTGGAGGGAGATGCGATTCATGTGACCCGCATTCATGGACAGACGATTAGCCGAGGAAGATCTGATGCGTTCATCGAGGTGCGGAGGAAGGAAAGAAGAAAAAGGTTGTAGATAAACTTGCGTAAGAATTCAAAGATTGTAGTAAAAATGTTCAACTTAAAACACACTTAAGTCTGCCTGACTATACACTGACCTGTGGTGAGGCCTGCTTCCATGGAAACTATGCCGTATCATGAGACCATCGACAGCAGTTCCGTCTGCAGGTGGACGCCGGTGTAGACTTGCCGTGTGATGCTCCCCGCCGCTGCGTCGCTTTGTAGAGTCTCTACCACCTGCAGGGCCCGTGGCAGGGGTATTACCGTTGGGAGTGGTGCCAGCAAGGAGGGGTGTGGCAGTGTCTAGTGAGACGGAGAGGTGCGCTGCATTGGGATCCATAGTGGAGGAGATGACCGGGTGTACGGAGCCAGGGGGAATATCAAGGCGTGTGAGAGACCAGTGGCGAGTTTTGGGGGGTGGTTGACAACGCTGGATAGAGGACCGACGCTGGTAGAAGAGGAGATAGGCTGAGGAGCTATGGACCTAAAAGAGAAGAAGAGGGGTTGGAGCGTTTGAGGAAGAATGCACAGAATTCATTGAATATGTATCGGTTATATCATATATTAAACTTAATAATACATAATTTGTTACTCTTATTGATTTTATATGTAGCAATTAATACTATTACATTGCTTCTAAAGGAAATTTTTATAATTAAAAAGTCCTAACTATAAGGTATATGAAACAATAAAATGTAGGGTGACTGCGAATTAGTTAACAGGTCAACAGAAGCGACTTCCTAATGACTTTATAATGAAAATAAAAAATTGCAATACTGAAATATACTTGTTTTTATAAAATTAATGTAGCACTTAATGTTTTCAGTAATTACACTTTTACCTCTAAAACATAACATTACTCATCTCTCATCCATTTTCTTCTTTCTACTGAAAATCTGTTCTTACGGTTTTACTATTTTTTAATATATTTTGCTAATGTAATTTTCCCGAATCTAAAAACAATGAAATCGTTCACTGTTAGAATTTAGTCTCAAACTATTCAAATATACTGAAACTAACTATCATTTGCAAATTAACATATTATACTTTATCTTGTTTCCAGGGAAACACTATAACTATTTAAGCCATATACTTGCGAATACAATATATCGTATTCATATTGTACATGTATCTAAAGCCATCATTTCTATATAATTTACGAGCAGATTCAGTTACTATAGGAACCCTAAAACTGTTTTCTATTTAGCACGATATCATACGAGATTTAACACGAATTGAAGTAAAAAGTTATATATAGAATAGTAAAAGAAAACAATTGGAATTATAAAAATAACGTCGCATGAATATACTATATTTATGTTAGCCTCTTTAATTGTCACCGACCGAGCCACATATATATATTTAGATTTTTAATGAATTTCATGGCGCAGAAAAATAATTTCAAAAATATTTAAGCGATATGAACCAGTTTACATTCGCTTACATTCATTCCATAGCATAATTTCATTATTTTATGAAACATGTACATGAAGGAGTACACACAACTCAGATATGCATGTAATTCAAATTGTAATAAATTAAATATAGCCAATAAGTTGTCAAACATATTATATTTAGAGAAATTCCACCATAGAATATATGAATGATTTGACGAAATGGTTTAATGCAGTGCAGAATTTGGAAGCCTGGATATATTTTTTGCAAACAAAAGTCTAACTCAAGCAAATTTTGTTTGACAAAATGCAAATAAACTTAAAGTAAATGTGTCCCTCCACCGCTCTTTCTCTTTCTGACCTGTTCAGCGTGAACCTCCTTGATCTTGGCATCATCGAAGAGACGCCACTTGAAGTCCAGAGGACTGGAAGCCATGGTAGTGTAGTGACCACTGGCCGCTGTGGGCCCAGTGTGGTTCACCACACTCACCAGATCGTAAACATAGTCCTCAGTGATGGAGCAGAGCTCCTGGCGATCTGAGGAGAGGGAAGAAGTGGAGTGTTGTGTTTGTGAACAAAGGTGGACTAGCATAAACACGGTAATAGCAAGCGCAGTGTTACAATGTAACAATATAAATATACATGTATGTTTACCACCAATTATGATAAAAACGACTCATGGAAATGCGACGGTCGGGTGCTATAGACAAATTAAAGGTACAAAAGAGGGTCCCTCTATAATGGGGTTTTATGCTCTGATTACACGATTCGGTCGAATGTATAACAATCACAGGCTTCACTAACCAACCTATAAACTATCAAATCTTACGATGACCATCGGTACAAATTGACATGTTTAGTTTTCTATTTTTTTTCTCTCTAGCATAGCATATGGCTTTGCCCCTTACTCATCTTCTACGTTCCATTACTTTGGTAAATGTTTAACAATTTACTATTTTATCTTTTTTCTTGATTTCGCTTGTTCATATATACGATTTCTCTACTTGTTGGTGTTTAGCAAATTAATTGGCAATTTAGAATAAAAGGTTGGATAGAAACAAACGCGGTTGACCAAACGACAGCTCCTTTCAAAACGGTACCCTTATAGAATTAGGAAACAATTGGCACAATCAACATAAATGTAAAACAATGCTCTGTGTCCCCATATATTGCTGACTTTCGTTCATTTTAAATTGAAAGAATGGAATACTAAGCACTAGATCCTTGAAGATCTCCGTAAAATTTTCATCCAATTTCATCGCTTCCCTTTGCATTATATGCTCAATAAATCTATATTTTTCCGGAATATATCAGTGCTGTTATTTCAAAGCTAATGTATTAATTCGGGCGATTTACTATTAACTCTAGGTGATTTTATCGTGAAAATAAAAAAAGTCTATGTCATAGAAATAGGAGTAACTTTCATTTCTATGATCCATAAAGAAGTTTAGAGAGAGTTTCCAGAGAGGGAATATCTAAATCACAGTTTACAGTTTTTCGAACGTTTAAAATAGACAGAAAAACGGATAACAATGAAATTAAGATACAATTGAAAGGCTATTCGCAATATTTAAAAAATTATGTGTAAAGTATTATAAGTGTGGCTTTATTTATAATATTCGGACTTGCATCCATTTATGAGATTCTTTTAACCTAGTTTTAATCGACCTTGCGCGGCAATGTCTAAACTTGAAGAAACTATCCCTAGAAAAGATTCTATTTAATTTGACAACTTACTAATATTAACAGAATTTATATTAATTTATCAATATATATGTAAGGTCCTAATAAACATGCCAATGAACATTACAAATAATAAAAACGCATGCTTTAAGTTAACAACAATTTAAAAGTGGAAACCATTGGAAGAAGGTACAGTATATTGTGGTATAAGTATCAACCATACCTTCAAAAGCAATGACAAAAAATATAATTCTGCAAGCAGACTGTTTATCAGTAGCACAATCGCCCTCACTATTGGTCACAAAAGTGTCAAACAGTGTCTCCTCTAAAACAGAAGTAGGCGGTCTATATTCAGAGGCCCCAGTCTCTTGCAGCTATATAGCACAATTCTTAAATCATTAATGAAGCGTAGTTCGCTGTAAATTACTCCTGTTAAATGTACATTGCCTCGTACTTAATAAAGACATAAAAAGCATGTTGACTGACTGGTAAATGGGTCCATTCTATGAATTCAAAACTACTACTAGAAACGATCTCTTGACCGAGTGAACTTCAAAGCTTTCGTCTTTCACTACTATATAAGTTGACGGCTCACATACCAAACCCTCAACTAAGAACAATCGTCTCATTATATAACAACAGCGCCAGCCTTAAACGTACTATTTAGTAAAATGTGAATAAAGTAGTCGCTCTGTTATATACAGAAGAATTTAGTGGCTTCTTCATGTTTTATGCAAAGAGGGGGGGGGGGGCGGAGAGTTCCAAGCCACGAAAGTGGCTTAATAATTGTTCTTATAACAGTATAATAATTAATAACTAATATACAAGAGCATACTTAAGTTATGAAAATCTATAATTATACAGTTACATGTCAGGTTAACAAGATAGCAAAATTTAGATCGATATCATATTGAGCTATTGACGTTCCAAATCGAATGCACAATCAAGAAGAATAATATAACGCACTTATTGGCAGTAACAGATTATCCGATATTTGTGTAAATATTGCGATGTAATATACTGTGAAAGGTGTGAAAATTAATTGTTCAAGTTAAATATCAGCTGTTGTACTGTCCATTATACCGTATTAAATGTTGAGAAAATAGAAAATTCGTAACCCTAATATACATATACCATAATTCTATCTTGACTAAATGGAATGGACTTTAAACACGATTTATTTGTAAAAATAATCACTTATAAAATCTAATCATCGATGTAAATTGAAGTTCAAAACAAATACAGAGTAATAAACCGCATTTACTGCAAACATATTCAAAGCATTTAATTGAAAAGTCAGAATTTCAAAATATATATGAAATAGAAAATTGCTTAAATGCACATAAAAAGAGATAACATGGGTAAGTACTCGAAAAAAAGGAAAATAACAAAATTCGTCATATATTTGAATATCAGAGAAAAACTAACCATAGTAAACATTTATGATTAAGACTTTATACACATTTTCTAACTTTTAACATCGATCAAGCTTAGTATTTGACAGGTAGTCAGTGAAATTTACGATTGTTAAACCGTTTGAAAAAATAGAGACAGTTTGACATAAAATCAAATTAATAGACCAAGAACACGTATGAAACCAACATAAATAAAACATATACTTAAAATACCGCATAATAAAAACGGATCAGCAGTCCTCTACCAGTCTTTATTACCGCTGTAAAATAGGCGAAAATTTGTTTGAAATTCGGCATAATATTAAATAATAGACCAATTAAGAGGAAACATGAGACAAAAAGGGAAAAAAAGAGTAAGAGGCAATTTCTCACCAATGCCGGAGAGAGAATCTCTATGCACAGAAAGTCCATTCGCCTTCTCCAGATAGGGTCGAATATCGAGGCCCGAAAGCGGATAACTAACCGACAAGTCCAACTTTTGGACCACTCCGTCTTTCTGCTGCTTCTCGCCTGCCTCTTCGCCACTCCCGCCGTTCACCATGGGCGATTTGTGGTGTCGGAACCGCTTGAGATGGAGCACAAGGAGATCGGGTGTCGTCCAGAGGGAGCTGCTAATACTGGCCTGACCGGCTGAGTGACATTTGGGACAGAGCCAGGAGTCCTCACTCGAGAGCTTTTCCTTCCCCATGTAGGCCTGCGAAGGGGACAGACAGAAAGGCGTCACATACGCAGGTCGAATCGAACTTTCCAATGAAAGTGTCAAACAACAAAAAGTTAGACTAACTTTGGGCCAAAATGGTCCACTTTGATTTAGTATGGCATATCCGTTCACTAATTGTCTCCGATAAAGTATAATGCAATATGCGGATTCTCGTGATGTATGGTCAAAATCCTTCGGGTGGGTAATAACAGACGTTTTATCAAATTTCTTTAAAAAGTATGTCCCTCAAAGCTCTGATAAAAATGGTCACAATATTCTGCTGTTCAAGCTTAAATTTTAACATAATTATTTTATATAAACTACTCAATGTTGATATATCTAGATTCTGTTGAGTGTTCTAAGTTATTATTTATCGTATCTTGTTTATCGTTTATACGCTTTTCTTCCTTTTCAATGATAGGTAGAGTATAAGTGTATTTTGTATAGTATCCTTCTCCACCTTTTGTGTTCAATCAATAAAGCAATAATAATATTACTTGCAAATGTTTAAATAATACTGTCAAGATTATGATATTTTATGATCTTTAGTTTAATAATAAATGTATATTAGTTTTTTTGTGACTTTCCAGTAATAAAATTACTCGATTTTTAGGAGTTTCCGGACCTTAAGTAAAAAGCGCAATACACCATTTCGGTTAATGTTAAGATTGAAAATGTAACATTTTTAACATTATAAAATTGCAATAATAATATTACTATGTAGAAAAATAGACATTTAATATTTTTTATAATTTAGAGGTTTATAGAACAATTTTGGATATTCTCAGACAGCAAAAAATTGATTGTAATCGATGACTTTTGGATTACTCCTATAGCATTTCAAAATGTTTAATGCGTAGCCTATTTTAGACGCTTTTATTATTATGAAAGCCACGATAAAAACACTTGTTCTTGCATTTCTAGTCATTTAAGACAATTATGAACTCAATCCGCAACTGACCTGAAAACAATCCTCCAACGCAATGGGCTTGTTCTCCCTCGTGTCCACTCCATGCGGGAACTGATAGCTAACCCGAGAGACACTGTCGTCATACTCCGGATCCTCCACTTCGGCCAAAAAGTCATCGGGGAACATGGCAACTCGGTGCTTGTGACTCCAAACGACCAGAAGTTTAAGGATGGGAGCGCCCTCCCCACCCTCGCTGAAGGCGGCTACCGCGTCTTGGACGGCAGGATTGGCGAAGGGCTGTGGGCACTCTTCGGACATACGCAGCTCTTCCTGTCCCTGTTGATATGCAATCAAGAGTGGACGGGGAGTCATAGTAACAGTTAAATCCCAAATTATTTGCCATTTTGGTGATACAGTAATACAGGTCCATCTTTAGAATCGTCAGGTGAATTACGTAGTTAATGTTCCCACATATTAATTTTATGGATTTATATAGAAACCTATAAAATGACAAAACATTTTAAACGTGTCGAGATTTGATCGAAAACATTTTTGCAACGGTTATTTTATCATTTTGAGTGTTATTTGGGCACAATTACTTACTTTAAGTTTAGATCTTTTCCAGGTCTCTTATTACTTTGAAGACATGTGTAATATTGAAACCTACTACTAAAGAGGACATAGAGGGAATCCATTTTTATTTCTAAATTACATAATGTTAATTTAAAAGTAACTGCAACTGACTGTGATGAAAGAATAACATTTCACATAAAAAACTATTTGAATTTCAGATAGAATTATTAGGGAATGGCAAGCAATATGCTTTTAGAACTAACCAAAATATCCACAAAATACTCCATGTTAAAAATATGTGAGAAACAGCTTTCAATGTTGGTGCATCTATAGTTCTAATAATTTTAGTACAGTAATGTTTCATGGAAATAAAGTATTGTTTAATTCATAATTAGTCTGACAGGAGCTTCCAGTCTATGCTTAACACAATTAAATATAATCCACAGAAAGAATACTAAATCATTAAATAAATATTAGTTTGTAATCATAATACTACACATTATGAACCATTTCTACAATTTCTAGAAATGAAGTAATTATAATCGAAGGAAAAAGAATGCAACTGAGCGCTCACGTTGGGTCCATCAATGATCCAGTAATGCAACCGCACGGACTTGCCCGTCACCTTGACATCAAACTGAGAACGCAATTGTCGCAGTAGGGCCTCCTCAAGATCCTCAAAGCTCGCATTGAGCGGCATCCGAAGGACGGCAGGACCACCGAATCGTCGGTACTGCTTCTCCCGTTTCTTTCTCCTTCGTCTACCACCATCCTCTGCCCCCGGTTCATCCTCTCCGTCCACCTTCACCAACTCGGCATGACTTACAGCCAATGAGATGCGACCGACCTTTCCCTCTGCCTCGTCATCGTCATCCTCGGAATCTGATTGGTCCGGAAGTTCGAGCGCAAATACTCCAGCTGAGCCAATCCCTGATTGGTCCATGCCCTCTTGGCAGCTCGCCTCTATCACCTCCTCAATGCGTTCCTCGTCCTGTGAATTATGCAATTATGGAACATTATATGTAATATATTTCATGATTTCTAGCATTATTTCGGGTAATAATTCATAGATATTATTTAAAATTCTTAAATAATTTCAAACACACTAAATGCTAAAACGAATTACAAAATTAGTTGCAACAGCTCAATTTACAAATGATGCTACAAATAATAATAATGAAGAAAACATCCAATATTGAGTCATGAAATCTTATTTATTATACACAACTTCATAAACATTATGTATTACAATTATTTGTCGGTTAATAATCCAGTTAAGTGTAATATACAGTGAAAAATTGATAATAAGACATTATTTTTGAAAGAAAACGCTTAAATAACATTTCACGTTTGCTCAAGAGTAAACTTCAAATAAAATAGAAAATGTTTTTGTAAATTTTGACAACAATATGACGAGTCACACTCGGTATATGTACAATGTTTTAGCATCTATTCGTCTCTAAAAGGGGTATCAATTATACGTTACGAAATATGTCTACATGACAAGAAGATTAATGAGAAATACAAATTGAGTTGTTTGATAAGACCATAAACTGTCTATATAAAAGCCTCTTTCGTATCATCTTCCGGGTGTTTGGTCTTTTATATCAGCTAAAAATTCTCTCTACAGACAACCTTCATTGTGAGAAAGTAAATATTGTGTTTGATAGAATGTAATAGCATAGTAGGCACTAACACTATGTATATATACCATATAACTATATAATTGAAGCACGATATCGTTGACTTTTGTAAACTGGATAGAACAGGGAGGTTTTGTGTAATGCCATAAAGCTACAGAGCACTGTTGAAAATTCTGCTGTTCAAATGAATTATCTACATACTACAACTAATGAAATATAAATGTTAAAATAGCTGCTTTTTTATGTCCTACAAATTTATTCTGAATTGCTTTTTAATTATTTTTAAAGAATAGCCTTGTGTACACATAAAACATACACACATGCTTATTATATTAAATAACATTTAGCCTGGCTGAAAGTCAGTAAAAGGTCTATTATATTACTATAAATTGAACAATTTATGAAGAAATGAATAAAAAAAGTACTTTTCATTTGGAGGGTAAAATTTATAAAGTTACAAAGATCAACGAACTTAACAACTAATTAAAAAATTAGTCACATAAACAGGGTACTACTATAAATAAGGAATCATTTTGACTGTCTTATTTGGGGAAGACCATTACAGGATGGCTGAATCTGACTCAGATAACATTAATTAGTGTGCTACTTGACTTAATGCATCGCAAAAAAACGCTCTCTGGGTGATATCCGGTTATAGTCTTCCAGAGAACCCAAATCCCAACCCTACACTCAACTAATACTTTAAGCCCTAAAAATGTCTACTGCCTGCCAATTCAAATTTGCTGACATCCGGTCTCAAAGTTTACGGAGCAGATCCAGGATATTTTACCTTTATAATAAATAGAATAGCAATTAGGACAACCAAGAATGCATACACCAAAGCTGGAGAAAGTAAAGGGAACTCCTCTTTATAGGAATGTAGGGCAAACAGGAAGCAAACGATCCATGGTGTGGCAATTCGTTCGTTGATTCACGCGATCACAATTATTGAATTAATTAGATCAGATCCAGCTCAACTACAATATTTTCTGTGCATATATATGTGTAGAGGTATACCTTAACACCACTAAAAGTCCGCGTTTGTGAATCGCTAAAAAAAGTAACAAAAGGGACATTACACACACCAATGACTAGACTTACAAGTTAATCCTGGTGTGTCAATATAAGGATGACTTTTAATAATCATACATATAAGATCAGAATGGCACATAATGTACACAAACCTAAGCGATCCAAGAGGTATATATCTATATTTCTTATTTAAATAATTGAGGTGTATAATTGATGGACTCCAGATTTTCTCATGATTTCATATAGCTAATTTTTTAATAGAAATGTTACATATTCTCATTGATAAATAAAAAACATAAATATTATGATTAAGCAATTTTTCTATGCATAAATACTTTCAAATATGATTTATCAAGGAGTAGATATCGTAAATCTATTTAATTGTTTAAAAAATGACAATTTCGATAATAATGCTTTCTCATAAAAAGCATGAAAACGACATTTAAACCCTTCAATTGTCGAATACACGTAATAATTACTTAATCAGACGTTTCATTTCTGAAAAATACAAAATAATTTACATTTCTTATTTTTCATTCAGAATAAATTATTATCAACGAGTTTTTATTTTTGTAATTACTATCTAATTAAATTTACGCTTATTTTTCTACATGGATTTTAAATTATATTTTCGAGACTAATAACTAAGCAATTAAATAATGAATATAAAGAGAACATCACAACAATACTTCATTAAACAAAAGATAGCATCTATAGAATAAATAGTTTTTGGAATAAATATATATAACAACTTTAAATAAATGACATCATGAACAATGTCAATCAATCCTTACAACATTGAATTGTCGTTCTGTTTATCATTTTCTCACTAAACATCTCTTATAAAAATCCCCCCAAAGACGAACGAACAAACCAAACTATGCGTACAACGAAATCATATTCATTAAAAGCTGAAAAGACCAGAAACAATGCAATTAAATCATGAGATAGCTTAAAATCAATTGTCCTTACAAGCCCGGATGATCCTGAAATCGCGGAGAGAGCACTGTTTCTATGGCAACTTGTCTTCATATACCCCATAAACTCTCTTCAGTGGTGTATAAATAGACTTTTTAAATAATGCCAAATAGAATATCTTTGTGAGGTGATAACCCCCTATTTACTAATAGTACGGGAGCGACTTTTGAAAATTATCAAAATTTGAGCATAAATGGCTTGTTATGATCAATGAATCGCTACTAACCTATGATTGAAAAATATGTAATTCTTGTTTTGGACAACCAGTCACAAAATTATATTTTATTATTTTCCAAAATTAAAAAATACGGCAATTTCTATGACATTGCTCTGATTTTCGTAAAAATTCCTGTTTGATAAAATTATTAATTTATTTTTTATTTTTATTTTGATTGATATATTGTCCCTCATTTGAATTCTCCGTGTAATTAAAACATTTTAAAACACATTTCATACACATAAATCATATTATATAGTTTCCACAATTATTTAAATTAAGGTTTTTACCATAATTTTGACTTATAAATCTATAAAAAAAGGTCTAATAGATGCATTAAAATGTATTTGAAAACTATATATTACAGTTTGTGTCTTTTAATTTTGTTTTAAAATGTATAAAATACAATGGAGAATTCAAATGAACTCAAAAAGAGTAAAATATGTCAATTAAAAACAAATTTATAATTTTATGAAAAATATTATATTTCCGAAAATCAAAGCAATTTCATAGAAATTGCGTATTTTTTAATATGGAAAAATAGTAAAATGTTAATATCTATCTCATTTTGGGACTTGCTATGCAATACAAGAATTACATATTTTAAATCATAGGTCAGTAGTACCTGATTTCTTGAGCATAACAAACCTTTTGCTCAAATTTTGATGATTTTCAGAAGTTGCTCCCTCCCAAACAATATAAGCTTTTTAAAGAACTAATCAGTAAATCAATAAAATAATTTAAATTCACAAACAGTTTTGATTTTTTCAACATTTTCTAACACAAGACAAAAACAAACAAAGATAAAGATTATTGATTTCATTAAGTATCTAACGCAATTACAATCTTCTGGAAATATACTATTAATAGCTAAATTCATTCACAATTTTGACAAGATTCAATTATATAGCTGTTTCTATTATATGCTTTTCTTCCTCATATACAAGAATGTATTTATATCTAGTATTAAGCCCTACAAACTAGTATATTTTCATGATACAAAAGAATTCTTGTCGTGCTCTAAAAGGGTAAAAGATATTGCGTATCTTAGTCAGATATTTTCATTGATTTAACAAATAAATCACAAATAATAATATAATTGAATATTCAACAGCAATTCAAGCATATAAAAGTCGACGTAGGTACAATAATTAAAGACAATAGGTAATTACTGATGCATTTTCAAGCTTGCTATTTTGTGAAGAAATACAAATTCTAAAAAACTTTTAGAACCAAAGATAGCGTATATTGTCTGACGTAAAAAATGAAACAAGATTTGCGATAGTTAAATTTCTGTTTATTACGCACTGAATCTTAAATTTCTCTGACTTGTAAACCAAGTTATAGCTAACAATGCATGCTTACTAAAAGTATACTTATATTAAAAATACTATAAGTCTTCTATAATTCTTAATTGTAATCTAGTATACTATTGATTTTCCTTACTAACGTTCGATTTTCCACTTTTCCTATATAATTTGGCTAACGTGAGGTTTCACGAACGCTCAGGGATTAAAAAAAATTGTTTCTACTGTGCCCTTTTCATTTTACAAAAGTAACTATATAGTGCTTACTACCAATACCTCACGATAAACATCTATATAGCGAACGAACGTATTACCGATGAGAATCTTACTTAAATTAACCCATATATTACTATTATTGTATTGTATTATACAATCTAAAGTGTCTTGTAACCAGTCCCACTTCTTAAATCATAATTGCTTTATTCTAATAACTTCCGCATACAGAATACCTCAAATTAACCATCTAATCTAAATATACATATATATTTTTTAAAGCCATGATGAAATTTTGCAATAAAAAATATGTAATTGAGCTGTTCTTAGGGGGGTGGGTGTAATTGCACCCTAAAAGCACCTATACTTCATTTTTAACCAGATAATGTATATATATATTGTATAAATAATAGAATACACTTATCTACCCTAGATTTGATAACAAAAATTTAGGCATTGGCACGTGATGTCATAAAAATTGTATTATATAGAGTAACAGTATTATTCAATTGACAGATATGACAATTACCTTCAACCTTATTGGTTATATACTTAGATAGGGGGTGGCTATGCACTCACTGACGTGTAATGTAAAGGTAGCCCTGTTGCTCAACTACACAAATTTCATGTATATACAATTGACCAATTGCAATCAGTACAAGTTAATGTAGTGCAGTCAATGCATGCAATGCACGTGAGTTCAAATGATAGTATAATACACACACAGCCATAGATACACCAGTGCAGACTGTTGAATCTTCGCTATAATATTGGCCTCAAAGCACTCAAACACCTCAGTTAAGACACACTCGCCATATGATCTAGTTTTCCTTACATTCCAGAGTCGCGGGTAAGATGCAAATATTAACAATAATAACAGCAATATACAATAATTATTACAGTCGACTGGAGCTACAGTGTGTTGCGGCTAAAGGTACTTGTGTATGTAAGAATGTGCTTTTGAAAAAGAATTCGACAAGGTATTACAAATAAGGCATAATGCAACAACCAAAGCAGATTATAACTATTATTTACGAACAAGTAGGCTTTAAATTAAAGTTCTGTAGATTTAAATAATCAAGATATATATTATATATAACTTGGCTTGGCGTATTATAGAGGGCGGCAGCACTCGTTCTTGATTAACCACATAGACCTCTACAGATTTCTTTTCTGACAAAAATGCTTTTCTGCGGCTAACTGCATCATTACCTAATAATATGTTCTACGCCACAATTTGAGTAGCCTCTATAATTTAGAAGATATAGCATGCATCTTTATCCCAGAGAATGTACCTTATATAATAGATAGCTAGTTCTTGTGGCTAAAAACTTAGCAGCATTAGTATTTAGCTGAAATCCAAAAAACAACAGTTAAAATTACGAAAAGAGATCGATAATTAATCATTTGTCATCATTATTACCATGCAACTTCTACATTTAAATTCTAAATCATTTCTGTTATTCAAATATCACTCTCTATCGTAATCGTGTAGAAGTTTACTATTTTTAATGATAAGAACAAAAGTATGCAGGTTAGTAATAATACGATGTAACAAAAATATCTACATCTGCACCAAACGCGTCAGAAATCTGAATAGTATTCAATCTTATGGGGCAATTTCCACCGAAAACGCGTCGAAACCCCAAAAGGTGTAAAACTTAAAGTTAAAAGAATATGATAAAATCGATAAGTTATATATACGCATATATATTCGTTTAATTTATATACATATTATATATATATATATTGATTAATTACTATGTATATATCTGTATGTCATGGAAGAGAGAATAATACAAGTATTTTTTGTGTGCAGTCCCTCTCTGAAAAGCTATATTAAGATTAAGTTCGTGGAATACACACAAACTGTGCATATCTGTTCTACTACTGGCTTTCAAAATATCACATACAAAAACCATAAGTGCACCACTGTCAATGTGTCTCAATATGGATGTTATGTGTATTATGTCACCACGCCTAAAGCAATAATAAAAATCTTCTACTAGGAATAAAAATAGGGATATTATACATACAGAAGACCTGTTATGACATTGCAGTAACTTCCTCTCCCATTTAACAACAAGAGAAGGAGCTGTTATTGTTATATTTTGCTTTTCTTGTCTCATGCACTTAGTGCAAACACCTCATTCTCTCCAGCTGAGGTTATATTTGGCACAGAAGAATATTACCTCCCGTAAAAAAAATGACAACTACAAATGTAAAGTCTTCCTTCTAACCAGCACAACTATCGTGATTAATCAATCTATCTATCTATCTATCTATCGAGAAAAAAGCAGAAGCAACATCTTGTTAAAAGTTAATGGAAATAGTGATTTAGACGAGAATAGAAAAAGAAATTGTCACAGAATTAATAATCAAATTTTGATGAGAAAGAGAAATGCCAAGACATATTGGTACATAAACATTTTAATAAAAATTCGACATGTTTCGAATCAACGTGATTCATCATCAGGAAAACATTTTTAGAAAAAGAGCGATAAATGTAAATAAACGTAATTAAAACAATGACACAATACAAAACGGTAAAACATAAATACTATTACAATTACAATAACAAAAGTACATAAAAAGAGAAAACAGACAGACAAACACTTTGTTAAGGACACGAAGAAAGTATGAAGCACCATTATTATTTAAAGAAATATTAAGATTAGGATTATAATGTTTAATATACAAGG
>JAYRBW010081949.1:0-23373 GCA_036023295.1 Invenusta paracnida | reverse complement strand
TATTCTAATATACCTTACTGTACGTAAGTTGCGCGCATGAGCTAACAACCTACTGCCGTAGGTTTAGATATATCTATACCACGCAATAGAAATCACACAATTTTGTTTCAGAAGTATAAACATTTTAGGATCATTCTAGAGACAACAAATTGAGCTTAAGATCGATTTGTATTCAATTTAATGCGAAACATTCAATCCTATTTCATTTTATGTGTAATATATATAATAAAATAACGTATTTTCTAATATTGAATTTAAAGTAGTCTTAGCACATAAATTAAAAACCAGTGTTCAAAGCAACATAGACCTTAAACAGAGCTTCTCCCGCTAGCCCTACTTCGGAGGGCCCCCACCTCAGGCTCCTCCCCAGCCCTGCTTATCAGCACGTCCGTCCTCGACTCACCTCTGCCAACTCTCTCGATGGTCTCGAACAGCATCAGACGCCCTCCTCACCCTGGGAGGCCGACATCCTCGCATTCACACCCCTCCAACTTCGGCCCTTTCTCCATCCCGAGCTCACCAAAGCCGGCCAATGTCAGTTGCGCATATCTCTCGCTCCCGTACATCGCCTCAAGATCGCTCGTCTCCTCATAGTATCTTCGGCCAAGGTGCTAGAGATCGGTGAGACGACGGTACAAGGAGAGAAGCTGTCGATAGCCTCTCAGGGTAACGCGGAGGGTCAGAGAACCGTAGCTGGCCCAGGTGGAGAAGGCGTGGGTGTGTCCTCTGGCGCCCCTAAAGCGGGAGGGTTGTCTCGGTGCACGCGATCATCCACGGTGAAGATGGACCCGCGTGTGAACTCACTGTCCAGTCGCCAGCTCTCGATGGGCCGAAGAGCGGGACAGGAGCATCGAATGGCCCGATGGTTTCGGACTGTGTATACTCCCGGCACTGACTCCTGTTATGTCACTATTAAGGTGGGTACTGTTTCTGAGAATAACAGATTCTTAAAATTTTGACACATTAAAAATAAGGACATTATTAGATATATTTTAAAGTGTGTAAATTATGATAAATAGATCAATATATATATATAGATTAATTTGGTAGCTTCTTAGTATCGTCATTATACATGTATATTTGTATTAAAAAGTAAAAACAGACTTGGCAAGGGTTGTTGAATATAGAAAATAAATTATTATAATATGTACCAGACATAATTCTACATTTGTGGTGTAAAGACCTTTAATGTGTTATCATAAATCACGACTTAAATTTAATCTTTCCATCTATTCACAGTATTTAACGCCAGGTCTATTATATCTCATAAATTGTCTCGAAAATTTTTACATTAATAATTACAGTAAAATCATATATATATAGTGTAAAAACTGCGGGATCTGTTTATTTTTCGTTAATATTTTGAATTAAAACATATTAAAATTGATTTCCATTATACAATTTTTTCCCCTTTGTTTGTTTTTGAAGTTTTGTATAGCAACTTTGTTGTTTTAGTGTTTATAGAATTACAAATAATAAAACATTTATGTATATTAATATATTTTTATAAGATTAAAGAAATCTATTTTCTAAATTCCTTCACTAAATTGCTATCTTTCAATACTATAGCATTCGTAGATATATTTACCATTTTTAACCTTCTTGGTATCTATTAATTGTAAATTATTTTATCATGGCTAATTGGTGAAATCTAAAGTATTTCAATATTATAACAAAGAAATGTAAAATAACTAATTATATATTTTTAGATATATGTATTTAGCTTATGTACGTTTGCTGTTTATAGATGCGTATGGTGCGTGTATAGACTTCTGGGAGCAAAAAATTATTTCAAATAAATATTAAAGTGATGAAATATTTTCTTATGATCATAGACATACGTTATAAAATGTAAATATAATTGGGTAAATAAGTTAGGTTATGATAATTGTAAAACATAACAATTTGCTTATGGATTTCTAAACTTTTGTAGCTAACTTATATTGTATTTTATATGGATTTCTTGTTTTAGATGTTATAATTTAGTAGAAAATATAAGTTTATACATCAGAAATTCGTGTACGCAAAATATTATTGATTTGCTTTTATTTATTTAAAACTAGTTATAAAATAGTTAAAAAAAAATTATAAATATTCGTCTATATATATATATATATATGTAAAATATAAAAATTACTATATTTACAAAGAGTATTATAATATTCAAAACACAGCATTTTTGTCAACATTTAAAATGACTTAAAAACTTACAGATATTTTTATTTTTCACTATAGTTATCGCAATGTTTACAGCATAGATTATTGATATACAGATTTTCGCATTTGTTGATTATTGTATGCAGTTAAATGTTATTATATTGCTATACCCTAAAGCTTTTATCAAATTATGCTTTAAAAATAATATCTCTGAAGTAGCAAATGGTGTCGAAAAGTTTTAGGTTTATAATTTAACTAATTATATTCTGTAGATGCTTGTGATACGTTAATATTGTTTAAATCTCAATATTTGACCTTAAAATTATTTAAAAAATTAAGTACTATTTATTTGTTATACATTTATGCATAAATATTAAAATTCAGCGATTCTCCATCGTCGATATTTTTGAACGTAATGAATACGACATCAATAAAGAGATAAATCTCTATGGTTTACAGTAGGTAAAAATTCAAAACATTAATAGTGAATTCCAGGGAAATCTATTGAAACCCCAGTTGAATACAAACATTGGGTTTAGAAAAGGCTTAAATGACTTAATATTACTTAGGTTCACACAAATAATCTCAGTACAGTAGTCCTCCAATAGTAATCCTGATTATTATTTTTTTGTACGATTATAGGAATCTCTTTTAATTTTTATATTTATTTAAGGTTACTTTGTAAAAAACATGTGCGTAGTGATAGATATATCCCATAGATAGGCTTTTGACTATAGTATTTGTGTTCTGCTATCTTTTATTTGATTTAGCAGTCTAGGTATAATAAGGAGGCTCCTATTGGATTCGTTTGATTTTCAGGATTGATGGAAGCAGGAAAAAAAATTGAGACAAAAAGGATTGTAGCTACGTAATATTATTTTCTATCTGCTGTTGTACGAGTTGATATACCTATACCTATATATTGAAGTGTAACTAGAAGGTATTGTAGTGCATTGTCTTGCCTTGTCATATAAGCCTGTTATCTGTTACCAATTTCCGACAAGCAATGTCAAATTTTCTGCTAGTTAATGTAACGTCTCACATGCCCGCTGCTCAAATTGTTAGAAGGCAAACATAGCACAACCGTAAGACTTATCCTCAATTCTCCTATATCGTATGAATGTGCATAATGTGATGTAGTTTCTTCCTATTTAGTCGTCAATTTCGTGCTGTATTGGGATGCCAGTATGAAACCAATCTTTTGATAACCAAGTCAGCACCCTCTTATATGGAAAGCAACAGTTCGTTTACTAGAAGGAAATACGGACAATATATTATATAATTCCCAGCAAATCCAACCTGCAAATCGAATACAATATTTGTACTATGTTATCAGCACTGAGTGTAAAACACAATATTCTCCAAACGAATTTTGTAGATACTGTCTGTATATCAGTTTGAGTTATTTTACAACCCTTATATTTTGTTGTGAAATTGATGATTATATGTGATGTTTGTATATATGATAGATGTATGTAGTAGGTACTAAGAGAGTTCCATTAGTGTAGTGTAGTCATTTAGGAATAACTAAGATATTCAGAAAAAATGTAATATTCATAGCTTGTATTAAAAACATTTCTAATATTCATAACATTTCTAAAAGTTAACTATGGTAAAAGTCTTTTCACTAAAATAAATATTATTTTATGATTAATTATGAGTTTTTAATATCTTTTGACTTTTAATTGGACTATAAAAATACACTTTTTAATTTATATGAACGGTAACATACTTTTCAGCTAAGTTAATTAACTAAATTATTTTTAATTAATACTATGTCAACTAACTATTTATGTTCTTTCGTTTTCATTAATTTTGCGACACTTTCTTTTCCTTATTCCCGTTGCAATTAGACGATTTGCTTTTAGTAATGTATGCAATAGGCAAGCAGCTTATTAATCTCAAAACGAAACTGTCATGTGACGTCTAAATGCTTATTGTGGTATACTTATTAATCATCTAAATCACGTGTATGTATTGAATAATTCAGTTTGATTTATATATTTTTATCTATCTGTACTTATTTGGACAGTTATATTTCTATCAATTAATATTTAATGGGAAACATCTTAGCGATTATGCACGCTAGAATCTTTAAGTCCGACAATGGATAAATAATTACTTTAAAATATTTACAAATACAGAGGTATGTCTTTATTTTAATCTAGGAAACTTGTTTTTTTGAATATTTTTTAGAAACTATTGTTATAGTTAGTTTTGCTATATTTAAATATCTAGGTAACATTGACCTATTGAATTATAAAATAAGGGTGGTTTAAATTTTTTAATAAAATTATATGTTTATAAATGTATTAATTATTTTATATAAATTATATGTGTATCTTTATTATTTGATATTGTCCGTTTTCTTCTAATTAACCCAGAAAGTTGCTGAATAAAAGTAAAGAAACTTTCGATGAGTAATTTATGTAGGTGTAATATTTATAGATATTTCAATTTAAAATGAGGAATAAATTAAGGTCCAAGATGCCTTTTGAACTTGTTCTAGATTGAAACGTTCCACTGTTTTTGTTTAGTGATTACAAACTCATTATTATTATTCAAGCAAAAGAAACTATATATTGAACTTATATCTATGTATTTACGTCATTATGTGTATTTCATAAAATATGTATTAGCATGCATATGTATATTATACGCAACATACCACACATTTAATACCATATAAAAATCTGTTTTGATTTTTATGCTGTGTAAATATTACAAAAACGTTTAATGTAAAACAATCACGTTACTACTATATGGATTTTATACGATCAAAATTTGTGTATATATACTTCATTGATACTACACATTTTAACGTTAGCCCATATACACATATACTGTAAAATTGAAGATATATTAGAATTAAAAACTGATAAATACAAAGTGTTTATTATAAATAAAAGGGTTGTAAAACCGAATTGATTAGGTACGTTACTTTTGTAATACATTATAAGTATATTCATATATTCAAATTAATTTTAGGTTGCAAACAAAGACATTGTTGTCTTCACCTTTTAAAGGCTATAAATAAATACTTATCCCAATATATACTATGAATCCAACATATATACGATTATGAATTGAACATAAAATAATATAGGTATTATCTATAAAAGTGTAGTTGATAACGGCTTGATTGTAAGAGTAGACTCATTCTTTAAGCAAAGCGTGTACAAATTGAAAAAAGAAAATCGGTACAAGGAGCTTAATTCAAGTCACAAAATAAATTAGAATCTCAGTGTTAAGAGTAATAAATCAATTCCTTAAGTTTGTTGACATTTTAACTCTTTCATGTGTGTCTATTTGTCTACAAGGAAAGAATGTCAAGTTTGATGCAATTGTTTATACTAAAAATCTCCATTCACTAGCTCTGTAAACCTTACTGAGACGTGAGCTCTTTTCCTAGCTTCCTAGTCAGCATTATTGCATATATATATATATAATAATGAACGTGCGCATGCATCTTTCACCATTCTTAATATTTGATTAAAATTCTGAATTTTCTCAACTGTAACGATGTAATTAACTGAATCTCGAGCGCTTCACTGGGTATTCTTTTACGTGATTTCTGTATACGAAGGTATGTAATAATTAGAATAAATTGTGTGATTGCTTTCGTTCTTGTCTATGCATAAATATTTTTATAAAAAAGTTTGAGGCTTCGTTACAATCTTTACTTTATTAATTGTCATCAATCACATGATTAATAATGGAGAATCATAAGAAATTAAATATTAATAAGCACAGGAGACATTTATATTTCTAGTCGGTGATTAATATACCCTTTGACTACGGCGCAGACATTGAAAACGTACCACGCTATAGCTACGGGCAAATTTGAACTTAAAATTACACTTTTTCTAAGACGTGTTTTAGTACAGAATTTTATGTCATATCTCTATAAAGATACACATCTGATAAATTTAGGAACATTGTATATTGAAGAAATAAATACAAATAATGAATTTAAAACATATTAATTAGAAATTCATACTTATATTTTATTTATTTGATCTGATTAATTGCATCAACAATTTGATTCCAAATAATATTGCTTATAATTTCTGATTTCGTTTCATCGTTTAGTGTAATTTTATTATTAATATTATTTGGAGTATATAATTGAAGTTTTTTTAACTGGAATGGTGAAATAATTATAATTAATTAAAGTTATTTTCAATGTGTTTTTAGTTTTACTTCATTATTAGAACAGTTTTGATTAGTTTGTAAACTAAGGTAGAAAAAGTTATATTCGCTCAAATAATAAAATATATTTTTTAAATCCAATAAAAACTTAAAATATATTATTGTAGTTTAGATTATTCTACTTATGTAGTTTTAATTTTTGATATCCGAGTTTTGAATTTGCTAACTGCGCATCATTGTAAATTAGATATGAAGTATTAATTGATTAAATTTAATTTGTGCTGCGGTAAATTTCTGTAGAAATGGATGGAATTTAGATTCAAAAATAAAAAAAATTAAAGTGTCCATAAAGCTTTAAAATATACTTTTCTTGAAAATTACATAAAAATAGTGAAATACATTATAAGAAATGGTATTAATTGTTTTTAAATACAATTTATTCATTAAACAATGAGTCGTTTTTTTAATTTAAACAAAACATTTTTGGAACTTTATAATGTACGCGTATTATGGTATAGTTTAAACAAAAACGATTTAAATATTTTATTTAAATAGTTTAAATTCTTTTTCTAAGGTTTTGGTTTATCATTGCATATTATAGACTATAACTACTAAAACATGTATTTGTTATATTACCCATAGACTTTAAAATGAGAAGAGAAATAAAATCATCAAAAACATTGAATGAATGTCTTATATATTTGAGTAGCAAATTAGCCAAATTTGAGTCTCTGAAAATCTTTGATAATAGTAATTATCAGGAAGCAAATTTCTCTTTTAATAATAATGACATGTTTAGGTTTTTTTTAAATCAAACATATATTTATGGTAGCTCCCGCATATAATATATTCTATTACCTAAATGCAGAAAAAAGAAAACGTTCCTTTTATTCAACGGTGTAATTTTTATTAATATTTGCCTATTCAAATTCCGTAGATATATAATTGAGTGAATAATATACATATCATATACTTCAAGGGTTATAGTAGGCAGTCGAAATAAACATATGTTGATATTAAATGTAGTTCACTAAAGTTATAATTAAAATAATATAAGCTTACATACGATAAGTATAATTATGGCCGATGTTGACCAAACATATGTTTTGTATTAGTAATATAATATCTTGACTAATTTATTTTTAGCAAAGTTACCATGCCTTATACCTGACACAAAGAATATTTTTCTTATTTAAAACAAGTATCAAAATATTAAAAATTTTCATGAATTAATTATCCCAACGATCATACTGTGATATTAACGACTTGAAATACACAATATAATATTTACATTATAGAAATAATGAGGGGGAGGTTTGTAAGCTTGGAAGAATGAAACAAAATGTAATCTTTATTTATTTGTCATGCATTTTTACGTGCTTAAGCATTTACTATAATATAAAAAGCTGTAAAAGCTATTCATTTTTGAAATTATATATAACTTATGGAGCATTTAATTTTGCTAATAATAATTTATATTTATGCAAAATGAAGAATAGTACTATGTATTTTAATGTTACATATACATTTTCTATTAAGTGTTATATGGAAAGAAAAGAATAAAATTGAATTTATGAAAAGACGCACATTGTCAAGAATTAGCGCTTGCAAATTTCTAGAAAATTTGAAGAAAAGTTCTGAAACAGTATGTTAAGGAAGAAAAATATATTAGATATACGAAATGAAATGACAGAGACAAGAAGAAAGGAAACAAAATTGAGAGTTTAAAACATGAGCCTTAAGCTGTGAAAAAACTACATTTGTTGATTGGAAAACATTTCAAGTGTCATCGACTTCCAAACACCATGCTACCAGTCAAAGACGTTGCCGAAGATTAAAAAGACGAGATTGCTTGTTGGCCCTTAAATTAAGAAACAAAATGCTACTAAGAAAAGTTGAACGTTTAAAGGCTCAGATATTTTCATGAAAAAATTATAGATGACACAAGTTTAATTTAAGAAATCTGCAATTAAAAATCACCAAATACAGAAGTTATTCGTACCTACATAGGAAAAGCCTCGAAACATGGTATAGAAATAAAAAGAGTGATCACGTAAGAATATAAAAATGAGAAAATAAGGTCATTTTGAAATGCGATGTTCTTTCCCTGGCCAGTATTTCAAAACAAATCCGTAGATTAATTGTTATTAATGATAATTAATTAATATGAAAAGAACATTTCGACAGAAACAGGAAATGTCTGAAATAAGGCGTGTTCTCCGATATGGAGCAAAAGACGTATTTTTAGAATTATATAAATAAAAGCGAAAAAGAGTCCTACTGCCTTTTACATGACCAAAATTAAATATTCCAAAATTATGCTCGCGTTAAGTATCTATACATGGTGTCTGTTTCGGGGATCATGTTCGGGCTGAGGTCCCGGAATTATCGTATAAGCAGTATAGATAACAGATTGAGGTGACTATTTTTGCCACCGCATAATATCTCAATATGCTAGTTTATATTGAGTATATGCAAGTATATTTAAATGAAACATTCTCGAACGTAACTCTTGTAATCGTCAAATAGTATTACCTATATATTACGTTATAATAGACAATTTTGTTATATACTACAATTTATTACTGAATGCCGCATATTATACTACATTGCACTACATTATAATAAATATCCTATAATTTTATTGACTAAATTACTGTAGCTATATTTCATCTTTTATTATAAATATGTACATTATGTACATTATGTTCATTGCTTTAAAATTAAACACTTATATAACTTACATTTATGCATTTTCCATCTACTTATAAAATAAGGACATTTTTTATTTAATTTTTTGTACTTAAAATTGATTTATATCTTTTTGTGAATTTAACTAACACTTTATGGTGTATTTGTGTTTGTTCTTATTGAAAAGACATTCATTTATTCATAGTATGTAAAACTCATAGACATTTTATTTTCAGTTGATCAAAATATATTAAACGTTATCATAAATATAATGTTTTATACATTCTACACTATTAATAGGTTTAATGTAGTGTCCAAATAGTGGAAGCAATAGTTTAATTTTTGTTAAAAACGATGTCATATATATTTATATTTCAATTTAAAGTACACTTTACAATCAAATGCTAAATTTTCATAACTTATGTTGACTGTTTTCTATTATTAAACTCGATATATTCATTTTTAAAGATGACTTTTGTATGCTATTTGTATAAAAAAACTAAACTTTAACGTTTTTGTCTCAAAATACCGTCTGGACTAGAGGCATTCATTCATAAATAATAAAATTTATGTTATAGTAAAAAATAAACTTTCTGGCGTACCAAAGTGTCAGATTATGCGACTAGGTCAAGGTCAAGTAAGGTTGAGGAGATCAATATACGATTGCATCCTACCTTTTTAGACATTTGTTTTTGTTACAGACTACTTAATATTTGAAACAATTATATTTTTTCATTATTCTTGCAAAACTTGTTTACATTTAATTTTATTTAGTGTACAATGGTTATTGCAACGAGAGCATTTTTTTATATTTAATTATTTTTATGCTAATTAATGTTAGATTTTTGTTACTTACTATTAGTTTTTTGAATGATAAATATTAAATTTTTATTGAAAATATTATAAATTCTTCATATCTATTATATGCTTTACATTTTATTTACGATATACTATATAATAAGCTAGATTATCGTGAAATATTTTTAAATAAGTAAACCTAAAAAGCATTTCCGATGAATATATTTACATGTATACAATATTCAATATTGAATTAGTTTTTCTGGATTATAAATGAATGGTATATCATTTATGTATCTGTAAAGCTTTTTTAATTGACTACAAAAGGAAATAGCTGAAACGATAAAATTTGGATTATACTAGATTTACGTTAGCGTCCTGATTTCCATTTTTTATTGTAACATATTTTGTTTAAATGTATATATGGCTGTTTGTGAATAGTTCATGTTTAAAAATATTTATATGTAAAATATCCGAATTCATCTTTTGTCTGTTTCTCTAATTATTTTTTCTCATCAATATAAAAAATTCGAAATATCTGCAGAATTTTGAAATGCAGTCATTCTTATTCCTTCCATTCATTTGGTGATTATTTCTTGATAGATTAATGGATTTTTAAATGATGTACGACATTTATCTGTCTAACTCTGGATTATATTTCGAAAAAGCTGCTTTACATTTTTTCCAAAATGCATGTATATTTTGTACACAGGACCAAAAGTTACATTTAAAATGTTTATAAATTTAGATGCAAATGTATACAAATACAAACGAGTGTATTATTCGTCACTAACTTATGGAATGGAATAATCCCATGTGAATTCGCTTAAATCCGACTAAGAAAATACATGTTAAAGCGCAGCTATACGAATATATTTACGGAGCTTTCCTTTATATGAAAAATCTAAATAATGCACTATTCACAAAATATCGGCATAAAATACGCTTGGTGCCAAACGGTTTATTTTCAATAGACAATCTGAAGAAAATTTTTCGAAGACTATTCTAACTTCACATATATGTATATTATGTATGTATATATATAGGGCTAGACTCTAAGTTGCCGTTGTTATATTTACTTGCATATTTTATTATGTTTATGTATTATTTTATATTAAAATGTTTAACGAATTATTTGTGACTTTTTCAAAAGTATATTTAATTTTTTGTTTTTTTGAACCCTGTATGTGCTTCTAGTAGTTTAGTTGTAGACTTTATATTGCTCATGACCACCAGAACTTAGAAGACCACGGATTTGGCACTCAATTCCTGTCCTCCTCAGTTGTCACCAGTATCGTTGATTATAAAAGTAAACTGTATATATAGGCATTCGATTCACAAAAGAAAGTAGAGTCAAGTTTAGCGCGTACCTACATCGTACGGATAGAATCATGCAAAAGATATATCCGACCTCATAATGACTCTTAATCTCGAATCTTCGGTTAGAATACATCGTTCTGCCGCACTGCAAGAGAATAAGATAGAGATAGACAAGCACCTTGAAGCCAATTGACGAAAGGCATCTTTCAAAATTGAATTATGTAGCTTTCTCGTCAATAACTTGTAGCTATGGAAAAAGAAAGGCCTCCACATAATAGATATCTAGTATGTGAAATACTGTCTCTATTTGAGCGAGAATGATATTATATGTTGAGAGGAGTGGAACAGACGAAACAATTACCTGAGTACGAGTATAGATGTGCTTATAAAAGTCTAGTTCGTTTAACTCTTCTGTGCGTTTGATTCTTAGGAAATTCCGAGGTTGATATACTACATATATATTGTATCTTCAAAAGGCGCATATAGTCATGGGCGTTTATACCTATTGTTTGTGGATAGTTCTAATGGACATATTTATATATATATATAATCTATACTCTACTACAAAACAAAAGTTTTTATACTCTTTTCAATAGATTCTTTGATGAGATCAAAATAAGGACAATTTTTATATGTTTTTAACAATTTCATATTTATTATGTATATTTGAAAACACAAAATTTGAGTGGGATAATATTGTATCACGTAATGTAAAAGTATATTAAAGAATAATATTACATTATATACAAAAGCAAAATGCTAAGCTTCCAATGCATATTTCTGTCAGTAATATGTGTTTACTGAGAATATTGCATAAACTACTTTTATTGATTTTTTAGTATTGGCTACTCTTTTATTGCTTTACTTTCTATTAATTATTAATTATAAATAATTACCAATCAACTATTGGTTATTTTTGACACACTTAGTTTGTTATTTTTGTAAACTTCAAAATACCAAAAGATGACGTTCATTTTTTAAATATATCAATATGGTTTTTCGATTGCATTTTAGTGCTGTAATAAGCAAATACATAAATTTGAAATATTTGATTAAAAGCTTATTTATAATGTATGTTCCTATATCTACTTGACACATATATTTGAGAGTTTGTTATTAAATCATGTAACTAATATTAAATACTACTTTCAAAAATACATATTTTGAGTTAGTATAAAAATATTAAAATGTAACTAAAAGTATTCAAGGCAATTGTCTTATTTTAATTGCTTTTTATTGAGGTTATATGTAGAGTTTTGCATTTCAAACAATTTATGTGTTGTATACTATGTAATAAATAATAGGATATATTGATATTTGTTATTATACTATTAATATTTTCCGTATTAAAACCTTTTGCATATATTTTCTCGGCAATTATCGTTTTTTTAATCACAACATACTTACAGACTTATTATAGTACACTTATTATAGTATGTAGTTAATTTTTTTTAAGAAATGATATTATTTTTTAGTTAACGCAGCTAATAAAATTGTATTATTGAATTATAGTTGTTACCATCTGATTTTTTTTTTAAATTGTCATTTTTAGTTGTTAACTATTTTGTCATTTTTTAGGAGATTATTTTAGTCGAGAAGATGATGCATAGGGGTTTAAGCTCTTCATTACACAGACATACATAGCTAGGTGCGGTGTAAGAAGTTGTCGTAGATTTCAACTGAACGTTTTTCGTGTTATTTAAAAGTAAATGTTTTACAATGTGAAAGCATGTATGTATTGTAGGTATGTGTTTTATCGATGATGAATGTTTTTCACAAAAACGTGTTTCCTTGGTTATCTGATATATATAATATTTTCTTAATCGTATACTTAATGAAATAAAAATTAAACTACTAAGACTATTTTATATATGATATCATATAAAGTAACATAATAAAAGCTTCAACTATGCAGTTTACTAAAGTGAATTATCTATACAGAGTAAATGTTTTCCAATTTGATTTTGCTTACACATAATTCAGAATCAAGTAGATTTAAATTGTAATTTTACTATAAGATTATAACTTTAATGTATACTTTTATGAGTTGTAAAATTGATTAATGGTTTTATTTCTATCAATATTTTAATGATTATAAATGATAAATATATAATAAATAAATAGTTAATTTAAATTGAACTAAATAATCTTTTTACAAATAAATACTTGTTTAAATTATCCTTTATGAAGTCGGTGTCTTCCTGTTTGGACATGTTCCAGACTTAGGCTTGACAAGCTCTAAAATATATAAATAAATTGCAAATAATATGAAATTATTGGATCGTTGGAACGTTAAAATGTAAATAAAAAATACACCCGTTCACATTTTAGGAGCTTTCAAAATGCCCCCTACTGCACCAGTATATAAGTAATAAACAGTTAAATCTCCCGCTTGAAGGCGTTGCTGAAGCCGCAGTATTCTTTCCGTTACCCTTTTGTAGGCAACTCGCTGTTGTGGTGGAGCATCACCAGAACGGTTAAGTTGCAGCTTGTTTGCCATCCTGTACTTTAATGTAATGAAGCCGAATCTGTTAACTGGTTACAGTTAATATTTAATTTTGCTTCATTGTAGCTTAATTACTCGACATTAACAATATAATATAATGCCAATCGATAAACTACATACATGTAAGGCGAATAAGGAGAGCTGAGTTCGCAAATACTGATTACAGCTTGTTACGTAATCCATTCCGCATTAAAAATAGTAAGACCAATCGGTATAAAAGGAATCAGTATGTAATTGTGAAATCTATACATAAGTATATGTCATTATGCTCATACACGTATAATAAAAATATTATATATATTGTATCTGAAGTTTATGTTGTATACAGTCTTAACATATTTTAATGATTAAGACTGTAGGAGAATATACTGTAATAAATATACTGAATTAAATACATATATAAAACTAAGATAAATAAGACTATGAAATCCAGGAAACTATATAACCATGCTAAAAAATTAGGAGCCATCATTAATTGTCTAATTAAACTAGTTAACGTTTAAGTTAAGTTTAAAATGTACAAAAGTTGCTTTTCAAATACTAAACGGCATTGTTTATAGTTTGTGTTAATAAATAGGAATATTTTATAATCATAAAGCATTTTTTAAAGCATATTTATTCCAATTACAAATATTAAAGCAGTTTTTTTATAACGTTATATATATATATATAAGAAACGAACTTCCAATGTATGGACGTCATTGCAAAATGTGATGATACAATTGTTATAATTAAATCTAAACTGTCAATGATAATCTGTAGAATTCCTATCAGAAGAAATAGTATATTAAATAATATAAGACTCAATATTTTATTGAGAAAGTCATAGAAACCTGGTTCTGTGGCCTTTTAAAGTGACTGATATTATTTGGGGGCATTGCAAGAAGAATGATCGCCTTTCAGTTTAATACTATGATTAGGTTAAATTATATAGTGATAACATATAGATATACTAGGTTAAACTCATTTCAAGAGCTTAATTTGATATACTGGTTCAATTTGATCAATTCGTCTAGTTAATACTTGAGGTATATGGTATAGCTCTTAAGTATTTTATATTCAATCATACATTTCATTTTTAGTCTTTGTAATTAAATTAGAAGAAAACTTCACCATTGTATAGGAGTAGTTTTTAATAATGTTCTTTTAGAAACGGAAATGTTTTTTATCGGAAAGTATTATTTTTTATAAATGCAGGCTATAATTATTTGGAAGTTCTATCAGAAAATAACAAAAGTTCTCCAAAAACATTCCATATGGACAGGTTAAGAGTGCAAACATAGAAATAAACTCACACCTCCCTATAAATGATAAACATTTGAGGCGACGATCATGTATTATGCGCATTCAATGAGCTTGATATATTTATCATTTTACAATATATCGGGCGTGTTATTTTTGTACTTATATAAATACATATTCAACAAACTACACTCTGTATGCTCCAAATTCTATTTCATATTTTCATCATTACAGAAGCCCCAGGGCGTATTTACCTGATGTACGTATAGAATACATATATATACATCTACAAATTGATTACACCAGTTAATTTTTCACACTAAAGACAAAATGGCAACTAAATTTTCGAAATTAATATATTATTTGTAACTTTTGTAGGCAATTGTAATAAAAGTTTAATTCATGCTATATAATATCAAAATATGCTAGGAACCAAATATATAACTGAATCCCTAATTTGAAATATATTATGCGTTTTATGCAGTTTTTTACCAGTCAACCTCAACAAAAAACAAAAAGTCTTATTTCATTGTCTAATAATTTAAAACACAGAACATTTTATATTAACGGAAACTTTCGCTAACTTTTCTAGTGATTTTGTGCAAGTTTCTAATGTCGGTAATAAACTTCTTTATATTAAAAATAAGACATATTCATTTTTTCAATGTAGCGTCCTTTTAAAATATAACCTCATCTTTTTTTATATTCTTTTTTTGTAACTAAAATGGAAGAGCAATTTTATCTTAATTTTCCAGTGTTTTTTTCTTCTTTGCATCTTCATAATTTTTGTTTTCTGTTTACTCTTGGGAAATTAATTATTAAGAAGCTCCCTCAGTGCTGACCTTAATATTTTTGTACTGAGTGATAGATTTTATTAAATAATTGATTAATTGTGTACTCATATATTAAAATATTTCATTTCATTCTGAGGAACAAATTAAAAAATAAATTTCTGTAACTGTATTGCCATCTGTTTAGCTACATGTTTTTATTTTGTACATATTACAAGTAAAATACTATTATTCACTCATGCAATGAATGTTAAACAAACTAACTGCGATATATTAATTAAATGCGAATCAAATGTCTTGAAATATAAGATGGAGTATACAAAGGATAATCGCATTTCTTTACCATGTCTGTTCAGTTCTAATGAATCTTAGAAGCTTACATAATTAGGTATGAGTAGCTAAATTAGATAAATAATTAAGTATAAGGAACATTATATTTACAATCATTAGACTATTGGGTTGATTATAATCGTTTATGAAATGCACATATAAATAAATTACGAGTTTATAAAATAAGATTAAATGCTCTCACATTACCTAATTTCTAATTCAAGTCTGTTTATTTTGTCTTAATTATTGAATACGGGGAACTTAGTCCATAACATATTATCTATATACTTATTAGTTTGCAAAATCTTCATTTATATTTCATCTTTGGAAGTATTGTGTACGAAATGAACAGGTTTCAAGGAGAACTATCTCGAGGAAATATTGCTATGTAGAAGAGGATTATTTAGTTTTAATCTACGTATCGTGCTCTTCAATATTGCAGTATAGTTGTTCCAAATTTTTTAAGTATATTCTTTGTTTGCTATATACGCGAGTTGTTAATGTATAGCAACATTTGAAATATAACACGGAATATTATTTTATAGGGTGTGCATATGCAAACAGTGCATGTGGAGAGGTGTCATATTCAATAAGATATGTTTATGTGTGTACAATATTACAATTTATGGAGGAAATAAACACTCAGCATCTACGAACTGCGTATGTTAATAGATTCAGGGTTTATTTCCCACGTAGACTGTAATAGCATATTTATTTAACATTCATGATTTAGCAGAAAATAAATATTTATTCTACTGATAGTTTTTATTTATTTTCTAATTCAAATATTTTCTAATCAATATCATAGTTTCTATAGTTAATATTCTTTGTTGTTTCCTAATATATCATCTATAATATGGATCCGCTCTCACCCTTGGAAGGTTTTGATGACTCCTTTCTTCTTATAGGATTATCTTACAAGCAACATTGACTTTGATGCCGTGCTATCTACTAGCGCAAGCAAAATAACATTAAAATAAAAAGATCATGTTTAGGATTTTTTTCAAAAGAATTTATTGTCTCTCAAACCACAAACAGTTACGTTTTACCTTAATTTATCACATTGGCTTTCACTTTTCTCTTTGGGGTCAATATATTACAGAATAAGCTTTGGAGGTAATTCTAAGATTAAACTGAAATTCAACTATAATGATGTCAAATATCTCGAATACACAAAGATTTGCAGTAAAAATACAAGCAATTGGAATTACGAGATTGTCGTTGAAATCCCAAAGTAAGAAAAGATTACAGAAACCTTGAAACCCGTGACCGATGTGTCATTGGTATGTATGAAAAATATATAAGTCAGCGAGCGGCCTGATAACAAAAATACTTTTTATCTGACACAAAAAACAAAATTCTCTTCCTATATGGTATACAACGTATGGTGTTTACTCCATTGAGAAGGTTGTCCGAAATTTAATGGTAACCATTTATCCAGAAATCGGTAAGAAAATGAATTTTCAATCACACGTCTCAAAGAAATTCTAAAATGAGACTACTTTCCAACAACATTCATTCAGATGGCCTTCAAAAGAAGACCGGAAGAATTTAAGAATTAGCAACGGCTTCTTATATTGAGACTAAGTCTTATGAAAAGCAAATGTTTGCTACATTGTATGGTTCGTAAACTAGCGATGGTCCCTAACCCTAACACCCCTGTCTTGTGATGGAACAAGCAAAGGAAACAATTCCATTTTGATAGTCAAAGAACAAATGCTGCAGGCAATATGTTCAACTTCAATGTGAAATCATGAATTGGAATGAAGGCTGTATTGCATTTTTTTAAGTATTATTTGTTGTTTTATATCTCTATATTACAGATATTGTGGTTAAATTAAATAATAATAATAATAATATATAGTTTATGTCTAGTAAATTGATGTTATTGTATGTAGATATATAATTATCGATTTCAATTTTCAATAGAATAAACGTTTAGATTCTACTTCTAATAAATTCTATATCTTTAGGAAAATGTTTAGCTAAATATATCCCCTCTTCCATTTGAATTTATATTAATCTAAACATTGATAATCGATCTGCTTTTCAAAATGGAAGGAAGGCAACAAGTAAATATTCGTAATTTTATGACTATTTCAAAATCCTAAAATACCATTATAACTAAATATGTTTTAATTCAGCTATAAACTATGCTGTAGATAATAAAGTGGAAAAGAAGCCACGAGCTCGCCTGAAGGGGTATAAATGTTTTTAAATAAACACAACTCATTTTCGCTACAGATTGTCAACTTAAATAACTAGCAATCTAAAACAGGAGTGCCTAAAATAAGGTAAAATAATTATAAAACAATAAGCCGGTTACGTAAAAGCAATTTAAAAATACAAGAAATGAAGCTCACATGAACCTGCATAGATAATACGATACACATGTATGCTTATTTCGGAGAAAATGTTCTCTCATCGACAGTCACCATACATTAAGAAATTCTCAAATTACCCAATTAATAGATAGGAAGGTTTGTTACTTTTCATAGCTTAATCTAATTCTTCGAACTCAAAATACATGTATATCGTCTTATATACCTCATTTGCTGTATTTTAAATTGACTTTTACTTGACTGCTTATTAATTTATTTTAAATTATTTTACTTATATATTTATTCTTGTGTTAGGTTGCTAGTTATTTAAATTGACAAAGCTGTAGCGAAAAGTAACTGTGCGTTTGTTTAAATTCATTTATACCCTTAAATCGAGTTCGCAACTTCTTCTTTTTTAATTATCGTTGAAAAAAATTATTGAATTTTTATATTTCCAAATTTATTTATTGCTATTTTTATATGTATTTTAATCTATTGCTTGCTTAATTTATTTATGCATATTTATTAAATAAACTTATAAAATGATTTATATTGCTTTAATATAACAGTGTGCCAAAATGTTTTAATCTAACGAAGCTTAAAAACCAATTATAATAGTATTATAGGTATAATATGCTAACAAATTCATTTCATTTTGTTGTTACACAAGCTATGATAAAGTTTAAATTAATTATTTTTTTATGTACTTTAATTTATTGTAGATTTAAAACATATAAATCAGTTACAATTTAGACTATTACAGGGAAAATTATATGTGTATATTATAAAATCAACTTGTTTTTAGTATATACAAACATTTTTACCAAAAAAAGTGTTACTTTGGATTTCACAGATCATTATTTTATTATAGCAGTATTTATAAGTTTGTTTCATCGTATACTATTTAAATCATACTTCAAATTATGAAAAGATATTGACTTTATCAACGTTCATAATATGCATACTGATAGTTTTATTAATTCTAAACATAAATTCAATCAAGTGTAAATTACTTCCTTTGTAAGGTTAATAAAGAATCTGTTTACTTTCTTTTACATTTGACACATATATATATATTACAATCTATAGATGTTACAACAGAAATTTAATTAGAATTACTTAATACGGCTGAAAAGGTGTATACAAGATTTTAGTTCATAATATGAATGTCTAAAGGAGGTGCATATAATATTCTTTTATAATTGACAGATTTCTTGAAATTAAATCGGAACCTGCTAGCAACAAACTGCAATGCTAATCTTGAAATACCCACAATACTCAAAACCGAAATCCGATGTTGTAAATGAAGCAAGGGCTTATTGTAGTACAATACGATTTCTTGGTTAGAATTCTTTTAATATAGACTTGATTTTGCAGATGAAACTGCATGACTGTCTATCCTTGCATGATTTGATGCAGCAGATGGTGCATTGATGATTATATCCCCAAAGGATTCACAGCTCTGTAATTCGTTCCATCACCTTTTGTTGAATATTGTCGACTACGCTCAATTATTTAAAGATGGCGACAATCTGAACACGTCACTGTTGAACATTGCATTGTCGGTATAAACATGAAAGATGTTGTAATAATTCAAGTTTATTAACTATATCACATGTGTAAATTTAGGAAGGTATAGCTGCCGTAACACTCATAGTAGCGTTGGATAACTCTTTTTTTTAATAGTCTACGCCATATTTATTTATGAAATTATGGTTAATTAAACTTAAATTATTTGCAATTATGATTTATGGTTAGTAAAGTTTTTTACTTTTCTATTTTGGAAAATATTTATTTCAAAATTATTTCATAAATTGTAAAATTGAAAGAAATAAAGGTTAACTTTTAATAAACATTCAAAAATGAGATGTACTATTCGCCGTCATTATAGTTGAACATAATTCATTTATAAATATGTTTTTTATTAGGCTGCAGAAAACCATATGCACAAAATTTCAATTTCAATAAAATATCTTAAAATTTTGCAATATTTAAAAATTATATATATATATTTATATCTTGGAATAAGTAAATTTACACAAAATGTTAGTTTCAATAAATATTTAAAATTATTGTAATATATTTTGAAAATGTAATTTATAATTTGAAATAAATAAATTACAATCTCTTTTTATATTTTATGTTTTAAACCGCTATAACAATTTTGAAAGCTCAACGGGAAACTGATTACTACTTTTAGTCTTTCAAAATTTTCTGTTGATCAATTTAAGTGCTTTCTAGAGGTTCGCAATGAAAGAAAATAATTAAAAATTCTTTCAAGTAAAATCTAAATAAAAATATTGTTTGTCAACAAAATTAAAGCAAGCTATAATTAAACATAAAAGTTAGAGCTTTAGTTAAGTTAATACCAGGATGAAATATCATTTTAAAGCTTAGCGAGAATTCCTTTATCTTTTTCAATACTAGGATGAAGTTGATATTTCTTCTTGGTTTCAACTTAATCAACGCTCTAACAAGAAACGGCAAAAAAAAAAAATCTCGAGATCTGCCCTTCTTACCAAACAATAAAATTGTTCTATACTGGCATGACTATCTTTAAGACAACCCGTAACCTTTGTGGTCAGGATTACATAGAGAAAACGTTTAGGCATAAAACTGCAAACACCTATTAAGTAGTAATCTCCTTAGAAGCAATTGTACAGATCTCGCTTCTGTTAATCGCTTTCATAACCACTTTCATTTTGCCTTGGATTCTTCAACGCGCACCCTGTTTCATTCAACTTTCTTCGTCCAAAATCCGATTGGATTTAACCATTATTAAGTTCTACTTTATTAAAAATTGAAACCATCTATGAATAGAAAAAAGGAAGCAGGCTGGACTATTTATAGTTACAGGCTTCCTGTCAAAAATGTAGCTGCAATATGTAACCTTTTTATCTTAGGACTGTGATTGTTTATGTTAGTAATTATAATGTAATTTCAGCTGAACTGTCCTATATTCGTTTTAACCAGTATATTACTGAACTGTGATTGATTATGCAATATTTTACTTAATAGTTTGGCTACTGAACTGTTTTCAAATTTGTTTCTACATACTTTTGTATTACTTAGTATAACTTTATAACTTTATTATGATTATTGTATTCCTGATTAAGGCCTTAATTACCGAAAGCTCGAAGAATGAAAATATTTTAATATTTTTGCTTTTATTCGAATTTTGCTGGAGATAATGTTATTTTATTTTAGCTTTTCGTTCTTTATGTTTCTAATAATTGTACCAATAAAACCAAATTTATGAGTACATTTTTGTTGCATTTAATTTCAAAATGAAATATGATTTAATAATAATTTCGTCACTTATATAGGTACAATCGCAACAAAATATATTTGATAGATTTTGAAATGATTTAAATTGATTAAATTGTCAACTTTGTATTTATTGTTCGTGCTTACTTTATTTGTTTACACATTCAAAAATTTTGAAAACAATAAACATATAATTTATTGAAAAAATAATTTATGATTTCACATTCGATGATCAAACTGAGTGATACACTTCTGCAGTTGTATTGTTCTATTCTGGGTTTCATTTTTTGTTTTCTTAAATTTTGATTTCCTAATTTTATATCGCGTTCTATGTTATATTTTTTAAATGAACAGAAAATAAAGTTTAATCACTATGTGTAAATATGTGGCTTAATTTAATCTTTAAAATCAGTTTAAAAATATTTAAATATAGTTTAATTAATTATCAGGGTTGGTCCAGTCCTTAAAGGTCCTCAAAGGTCCTTAAATTGACTCGGTCATTAAAAAAGTCCTTAAAGGTCCTTAATTTTGGTCATAGGTCCTTTAACAAAAATTATGTAAAAAATGTTTTATGGTGTATGAAAAAATATTTATATGATTTTCTCATTTTATGAATTTTGAATGATATGTCATGTGTCCAGTGCTGGTATGACCTAAAACTGTCAGTTGTGTACTATTTCATATAAATATATATTTATTTATAAAGAATTTCCTTTTAACTTGTATTAAAAGTATTGATCTCACTTCTCATATGTTTGTTTGTACATTAATTGTAAAATTTTATTATTATTTTCATTTTATTTGTTATTAGTTAATTACATTTCTATTCATAAACCACTATAATTTTTTAATTTCAAGGAATGGGCAGCATCATTTCAATGCCATTTGCTCTGTCTACTGTTGAACGTTATTTTTCAATTTGTCTATTTGGCTATTATATCCATTGTTATTATTGTATCTTTAGATTCTGAACTTTATTTTCCTAAAATGCCTGGGATTTGTTCCTTTCAAATAAAATGGCTGACAGATCCTCGCTTTAAAGATTGGCTACAGTCTGTCCCAAGCAATCAAAATAATTTTACCTGCAAAGTATGACCAAGAGCGGAACCGAGATGCCTTAAACGAGGAGGACTTAGTGCTGTCATATCACATAGTATTAGTGCAAATCATGTTTCTAATATAAAAGCTGCTACAAGTTCTAAGTTACAGGATTTTTTCTCTAAGTGAGTGAAATAATATTGTAAATATTGTGATAATGGCCATTGTCAGAAAATTTGATGAAATCAACTTGCAGTATTTTGCATTTCGTGAGAAGCTTCAATCAGATTTTGAGGAAATGGACAGAGCCACTAATTTTTCTCAATCAGATCACATAGACACATATTACTTTGACCATTTGGCTGGTGTTGCTGATTTTCAAAAGCTATGGGAGGTCATTAAACTGCTCCTCAATTTGTCACATGGTCAAGCGACTGTGGAGAGAGGGTTTTCTATAAATAAGCAGACTGAAGAAGTCAACCTCTCGCAAGAATCGTTGATTGCTAGACGTTCCATCATAGATCATATACAAAAGGTATATATATATATTTTAGTCAATTAATAGTAAATAGATGTGTCATATTATTTTTATGTTATTCATTTGCACAATTGTTTTTGTAGGAAGGAAGTATACCCAATGTTAAGATTACTCCTGCATTACTGGTTGCTGCAGCTTCTGCACGAACAAAATATTCTCAGTTTCTGGATGAAAAGAAGAAAGAGGAGCAGACATTGAAAAAACGGAAACTAAGAGATGATG
>JAYRBW010081938.1:0-23375 GCA_036023295.1 Invenusta paracnida | reverse complement strand
GCTCACAAATTTCTGCGTACATGAAAAGCTAATAACCTAAAAGTGTTTGTTTTAAAAAGTGCAGGGGACTTATTGGATACCCTGTATAAGATGGAGATCGAGTTATGCCGTCTATAAATTTAATTATAGACATGAAAGCTTTATCATTCAATAATCTTCAGTTTTAATATTTATTTAATATATCTTATATGTAAGCCTAAAATTTTATGAGGCATTTAAATTGATATTCTTCAATAATAAATAAAAGTATGCGTGAGCATTGTTGCACTTTTGGCTAAAGGATTTGCCTTAGCGTTTTAGATAATTTCTAAATAATCGAATAAGTAGATCGAGCTCTTTGAAAATTTCAAAATCTTAGGTGAGGTAATCATTAAATAGGCTTTAAAATAGCTGGTTGGCACTATTTTACAATATTTTATTAAGCAATTTAAGTAAGTCATTATATTTTAAATTGTATCTCCACTTATGTAACCTTCCTGCTATGTTTTAAATATTGGTTGTAATTGGTTGGTTTTAATATTTTTCATCATTTTATTAGTTTGCATTTAGTATTGATTTTTAGTCTCTCTATTTCTGTATCTTGCTGCTTTTTACTTAGTGTTATTATTGTATTATGTAAATCAATCTATTATACTTTTATCGATCCTCATTTCAGTAAAATAGAGATTTGTTTAATCTACTCGCTCCTTTTTCATAGCCTATTCGTTCTTCCTTAGGTAACATAAGTCTTAGCATATTATATATTACTATATCTAACTTGTGTTTATAATTCTGTCTATTACACGGATAGGTTTGACCTTGAAAATTTGAGGAAACTATTACAACTGTATATTACAGCTACTGCTTTTTCTATCATATTTTATTATATTACTTTATCCATGCTACACAGAGGAAATCATCGGTTTAAACTTTGTTCACTCGACATCATATTAAAACATAACAAAGCCTTTTCTTATTACTATGAAATCATTATAATAAAGCTCAAATATTACAATATTTGTTTAAAAAATAATTAACACAAACTACCTTTTAAAAATATTTCAAAATGTATATCTAGATATTTTTAGTAACAAGAATGCCTACTGCTTATGTCTGACATTAATCTACTGTCTAGAAATGTGACCGTGATCACTTAAATTATTTATTTATTGAAATTATAACTAATATTTTATTGATAAATAGGTAATTTATACTAATTTATATAATTAAAATAGGTAATATTATACTAATAATAAGTTTTAACCTAGTAGACACAGAGTAAGAACGACAATAGTTGTCACAAAACATTTTGTTGAAAGTTGTCGTGTTTTATTCATTTTTCCAGTCTATTCAAAAACTTCATAAATTTTATTATAAAAGTTCTGTATTTCATATTTAAAAGTAATGTTTCATACTACTTTGCCTGACACCTTATTACTTAGTATAAGCATTTAATTGAATGTGAAGTTTTGTCAATTTTAACAATCATATGCAGCACATAATTTATTCAGTTTAGGCCTTCGACTCAATATATTTATTTACATTAATATAATTTACTTAATAATTACTTAATTAACTTATTTTTCATAATTTAAGTAATTTAAGTAATACTTTTAAAAAGTTTGTTCCAATTTACTTTTGCTTGACACCTTATTATCACTAGAATAACACTTTATTTTTTGTACATTTTGTCTTTTGAACAGTCATATGAAGTATATACAACTGCAGGTGTTGGGGGAACCATTATGCTATTTCAGTTTAAAATTTGTACATTACAACAAAAAATGACACATATATTATGTATTATATTTTACAGGTCTTATTAATTATAATTTTATGCTAGTAACAATATTATTAATGTGATTACATTTTGACACAGTTCAGTTTTTCTAGTGTCCATTTATTCGGAGTAAAAGAATATTACTTCTTTTTACAATTTCTCTAAAAAACGCTAAAAATCGTTTAATTTTTATCAATCGATAAATTTCCTTGATATGCTGGATAAACATTATAAAATATTAAAATGTTTATTTATATTATTATAATAATATATAGAAATAATCTGGATATACTTTTACATAAAAATTACATTTATATAATACATACACTATACACTACTTATTAGTAACATTGCAATATTATGTTTCTAGATGAGAAAGAATTGACTATGTAAATTTGGTAAGTTTGAAATATGTTCATGACTTCAAAACAAGCGTAAAAACAAATAAAAGAAATGCCATATGCCGAATAATAATAATGACGGTTATTATTTCATACATAGTGTTACGATATATTATATCACACAGTGTTCCAGAAAAGGTTAATTTAAACTAAATACCATAGCTTTGTATAAGTAGCTTCAATTTTAACAAGTGAGCTTTCAATATTGAAAGTTACATTATCATATATCGGAAATATATGCGAAAAATTAACGTCTTTAAAGGAAACCAATAAAATACTATAAAATGAATAAAAACCAAAGAATTTACTGCATACCTTCTCTTTATCAAACTTTCGATCTAGTTTGTCTTGGTCGGTTTTGTATTTTCTATCGGCACCTTTAGGTTTAAACACCTTTATCTGTTAATAGAGGGAAAAAACAGTATAAATGGCAGTGATATCTAATAGACGAAGAATATATATGTGTGTATTGATATCAGGCCTCCCACGGTCAAAACCACTTTTTTGAGAATTTAGGAGCATATTTCTGAATAAATTTAAGGGATTTTAGGAGTCCGAAAAAAATTATTAAAACGAAACAAAATACAAACTATCACCCTCAAAGAATGTAAGTCAGCGCTCCGAAGACGTTTAAGTTTTTGTGGCCAAAGTTTATATTTAATTTAATGTAAAGACCACCACCACTTATAAAACAAAATAAATCTTGATTATCAAAAACAGTTAAAAAGTGTATATTTCAAAATACATAACAAGTTATATAATATGTAATAGTTAAACAAAGTATAGGATTATGTTTAATAAACAGGAACATCTAAAACATTTCCTGTACACATATATTTTTTATATTTAGTGAGATTGTTGATGTTGTTTACATATATAATTCTAAAAGAAAGATTAATTATTTGTCATCTTTGGAGGACATACTGGTAAACATTTTCTTCCTTTACTTAAATTAGTTAAAAGGTAATATTTATACATTTTTCAGATGGCAATAGTACATAACACTATAAATTCAAATCACACGAATTCATAGATCGGACTGTGATAGTTCCAAGTGCTGGCGTTTTAGGTCTTTAATTTCTTCAGTCAGCTTCCGCTTCTTCTGATCCAAATCATTGTGGTATTTTTGCCGGGATTGCTTCACAAACCCCAATAAAGCTTTACTGATTGGAAAGTCCAATACGCCCCCAGCTTGCAGCAGTTTGCACGTCGAAGAGCAACCAAAGTATCCTCACCCAGACTGGCACCATGTAATATACACGCAGTACTTTGTTGAGAGAAAATCCTTATTCTGGATCAGCATTGCCATGCAATAGCGAGAAAATGCATTTTACAAGCCGAGCAAGTTGCGCATATTTCTGACATTTACGGTCATAAGTAAGTAAAAAGATGTGATAAAAACGGTTGATGCGTACATGATTTGCAGCAGAGATTTCCGGTTAAAGACCATCCATGCCACTTCGACACTTTGGATTTAAAAACAGATGGTTACTTCAACATTTTGGATTTTTTTTAAATGGCAAAATATTTATGAGCTATAAATTACTTTTTTAATAAAATTTAGAAATTTCCAATGATTTTTAGGTTATTTGAAATGTTAGGACATTTAGAAGGTGTATGAGCCCTGTCATATATATATTTAAAACTATTACATAAAAATAAGAGAAAAATAATTGTGAGTGCATTTGTAATAAATGAAATTGGATGACTTTAGAATAAAATATTTGTTATCTGACAATTAAACAAACATAATTCTCCTGGTCGAGATTACAACATTTTTTATGAATAGGCAAATTAACTGTTGACCTATTAATCATAGTATTAAACAAAACGTTATGCAATCTTTAAATAAAATATATTATCTATAAGTATCCATAAATATACCTAAACATTCATTCACCTACTTACTATATATTATTAATATTAGATAAAACATATTAGTAATAATAATACATACATAATATTTATTTAGAAGTATATAAATAAAATTTAAAAGCATAAAATGCGTCACTTGCTAATATTTTTGGCGTAACATTAACATACAGCACCATAACATAAAATATACTATTAAATATAATTTGTACTCTCTTCCTTTTATATACTAGTCTCTTTTTAAATGTAATAATGCAATTTCCACTTGTTTTCTTGAAGCCCATTAACACTATTTTTTGTTAAATTTTAGTGCTTTTTTATCATTTTCATATAAAACTAGTGTTATAAGATGTTTTTTAATTCGTGCTTTTTGGATTTGCTCTAATAGGTCTTCTTTACATAACCATTTCCTCGGATTAAACGACACGTTTGTTTCTAATGCTTATTCTAGTTCTCTATTTGGCCTATTGTTAACTCATTTATTTCCAGTAAACTGCCCCCTAATTATTCTGTACCTACTCATAATAATTGTTGTACCCTAATTGTACCATTTTTAGTAATGCCACTGTTAAGTTTAAGCAAACTTTTTATCGTTTATGTAAGAATTTAATCTAAATGCTAAACTTGTTTTTTTTTACTTGTACGATTAGTTATTAATTTTCTCTTAACTGTGATTTATAAATTTAAATTTCCTGAGAAGAAAGGGTGCTATATTGGTAAAACTAAATAGCATTTATATAATCGCATTAAAGAACATAAATCTATTAATCAATCTGTAATTTGTTCTCAGAGGTTGTTAGTTACACTTATTTCGAATTTGGATACTGCTAAATGTAAATTAGATTGAACGGTTAAGAAATCTCTTCACATAACATTTTCTAACCCTAATCATAATCAAAATTTATTTAATTCTGGCTCCTCATACCTTTTAAAATTGTATAATTAATTTCTTGGATGCAACGAAATATATTGAGATATTAATAAATTTTATTTTGACTGACTATATTTTGGTTTTGAAACCTAACAATATTTAATATTTATATACCTTTAGGTAAGTAAATAGATTTTTTAATTATACAATCTGAAAGTAGTGAGTGTGCACAATGTGGGAAACAACTTTTCCCCTCATGTTAAAAGAAAAAGTGGAAATTATGGTATACTCAAGTAACACAGTTAGGTGACAAATTGAAGAGACGAAACATTTACAAGACATTTTTACAACACAAGAAATCACAGGTATATGAACTAAAAACTGTAAGGGTATATATGAAGTTATTAAAGAATTTGCTAATAATACCAATTATATGCAACAATAAGATCTCTTTCCTGTATTCTAATTTTACCTCAATGCAAACTCTTGTTCATCAGTGTAGATGTAGAAAGTTGAAGTAACCTTAAATTCTATTGAAAAAAAAACTAATAAACCAACGAAAGCTTTTAGACAGTAAAAAATACTTATGTGAATTAATTGTCGGAAATAGCTTTCTGATCAGGTATTGTATCTCATAGGAAAAAATAGTACAGTTTCAAAATGTTAAACAAAATTAAAATGTTAAACAAAATTAAAATGTTAAACAAAATTAAAATGTTATTAAATAATACAACATTGCTGTGTTATTAAAAGGGAAATGATAGTAAAGTTATACATATATCCATTTATTTCAGAAACATCATGACATTGCAATTTAGGAAATTTATTGTAAGGTAGAAAGATATTTTTATAATATTGATCCGCAGAAATATAGTTAATGTAATTCAATTCTGTAAGTTTTTAGTCTAGTCTTATCGATACTAGATCCAAAATTTAACCCTTTATTCATAGTTTAACAAATTAAAAAGCTATTTCCTGGGTAACATGTTGCGGTATAATTAACCATCATCAGACCGCGTATAAAGAGCAAAGTGAACATAATATTAAAAAGATGTTATGTTACAGAGATATTATGCTGCCTCTTTAATATTATGTTCACTTTGCTCTTTATACCGGTCTGATGATGGCTAATTATATCGAAACATGTGACCCAGGAAATGGCTTTTTCATTTATCGATACTAGTTTATGTGAAGAAATTAATTCTAAATAATATCAATATTTTATAATATGCATAATTATACTAGTTGTATTAAAAAGCCTAACTGTATCAAAACGTATACACATTATAAAATTTAAAATGATAGCTTGTGTAAAATATTTCATCATAAAATTAAATTTTTTATCAACAATATCAAATTAAAAGTGAAATGTGATAGTTCGAAATAAAAATGACAAAAACAGAGAATGCGCATATTAAATTTTAAATGCATTTGGTAGATATTAATGTAATCTGGTCATAGATATTGCCTACTATAATTAAGTATGTCTACAATCTACAATCAACAAACTGCATTATAGATAAAACCAATAAAATAGTGGTAATCTAATTTCTTATTGAATATTCTTAGATTGTAGATCTATAGATTACATTACATTATTCATTAGATATCTATGAACCTATGTTTTAATAAATTAAACAAACATTGGCAATTTGTTCAAAAGAGTCGAAAAGAAGTTTATTAACAAATTGTATGACACCGATTTACACTAAATACAACAAATTGTTTCATTGAGTCTGTAATATGCTAAACACAGAAACTGGAGGAAGTCCACGAGTTTGCATATTAATTATTACGCGCAAAATATGTTACGCTAATAATATTTTGATATCTCAAAAAGTCTGTATAATATGTATAATGGTATATAAAAAAATTCTGGTCTAATAGTAATGTTTTTTTTATTAATCAAAAGAAACTATGCAAGTTATCAACTTTAGAGTGAATGCATAATACACTAGAATACATGTTGTATGCCATAATGACATCATTATTCTTTTCGTAATAATTAAAGTTGGAAAACCGTAGATATTTTTATTATCAGTCATCGTCTTAAAATAACTAAATAACTAGGAGCATGTCTTCACATTTGAAAAATTGGGAAAAACGTACGCGAAATAAAAAATATTATACACTTACTAGAATTTTTGCAATAAAAAAGACCCATTGGAATGAAGGAGGCCTATTTTGCAGACTAATATACGTCATAGGTGTAGATATGTGTTTGCTTTTTCTACAGATGAGTTATATTTTTTATTTATAGTTAAGAGAAAAATAGATCACACAAACAAAACAACTATATGTATATAAAATAAAACATAAAGTTAACCTTATAAAGAAGTGGATTGTAGTTAAAACACGAACGAAAGTAGTATATAAGAACATACTTCTAAAATAGAAAGATTTAAGAGAAGAGCTACTATGGAATGTTAACTATCAACCCGCAATGATAGAGGTTGAAAGTGCAGAACAGCCACTCTTCCAATAAATAGTTTCTATCATAGTTGATGCAAAAAAATACATATTTCAATATATATCACTATAATTAAACAAAATCACAGCCTTTTAATGAAAAATATTATACTTATAAAGCAACTTAAGAGCCACAATATCAAATGGTTTGGTTTTTTTTGTTTAAAAAGTATAATATAACTAGTCTCAAAACACTACGAACCTGACAAGCCGCCGAGTGCAAATGTCTGTTGTTTTCGGCCTGATATGTGTCCACTTGAATACGAAAAGGAACCCCTTTCTCACCCCCGTGCTTTCGTTGAGTGAACTCCGTGCTGATGCAGTTGACACGCAGATAGAGGCCACAGACCATCGAGAGATTCCAAACCACAGACAACGAATTGATGGAGCCGATCTGTGTGTCACGGAATCCGTAGGAGTGGGGAATTTCTTGAGACGAATCCGAGCAATGATAATGATTTAATAGGTCATTCCGAAAAAAACAATAGCAAATAAAGTCAAAAGGTCATAAGTACTTATACCGATAACAAACTTAATATTATTATGATTAATGTAAAGTTTACATAACAGCATGGAAATCTTACTGATGACATGCTTAATAGTAGAATACATTTTTTCTTAAATGCCAACTAAAATCAGCAATATTTGTTATGTGCACTATAAATATTTCACTATAATCGTCAAATGAAAAAAAATAGTTTTCTTTGAAATATATACAGAGAAAGAATTTCTATTTATTACTTGTCAGTATATGTATTACTATTAATTTAAGGGGTTTCAACTTCACTTCAAACTATCAACCTGATGCTCTCCTACTGTTCAACTAGCAGTAATGGGGACCCGGTGTGCAAGTACGGATAAAATTAAAGGCGGGGAGGAAAGGAACTGCCTATTTCACCATGCTGTTGATTCAGGATAAAGAGTCCTTTAAGTACATACATCCCTTCACTTCATTCTCAAGTATATGGCACTTTATTATGCGCATTATAAAAAAACAATATTAATTATATTATAGCTACAGTATTAATCAAATACGAGATTATTATGCTTATTATTATTAATTGATTTACAATAAATTTATTCGTATTTACTGCTATTTACAAAAGGTATTTAGAGGAACTTACATACTTACTTTATGTTTCTTACAATCGGTCTGTAACATACAGAGTTATTACAACGTTCAGTTTCAGACTCTTGTCGACCGGATTATTAACTAATAGCTGATTTAAATAATGTCGTAAGTAGTATGGATTTTCAAAAAATGTATAGCAAACTGATAGCTATTTCAATATAAAATTAAATCTTTTCCAAAATAAACATACCAACATCTAAAAATCGTTCTCCGGGACGTGAAAAGTGCCAGGATTCCAGCAACTTGACTTCGTTACACAGCATTTGTGGTTCGTTGAATGTAACGCGTATAATACTCTGAAGTAAATTTAAATATTTTATTATTGTTTTGATAATACAATAGAATAAAAACTAAACAATTTATAACTGCTGACGCAAAATACTGTAACAACTTACCCGAACAAGAAAGGAATCTGTTCCTTCACATTTGAAAATTAATTCGTAGAGTTGGCCTATAATTAAGTTAAGCAAAAACAACATAATTTGTCAAAAAATATAATCTATAAGAAAATGATACTGAAAAATAAAGAAATATGTAGATTGTGACAAAAAGGGAAATCATTTAATAATAATAATTACCCCAAATAATTTGTTCATTATCATGTTAAAACAATAGCAAAGATATTATGATATTCAAATATTATGCATTAAAGGTATCATAATTTTAATGCTTTTTCTCATTCATTTTTAGTTAGAATTGCGCCCATTTTAATAATATTGTCATCTTTTTACCATTTAATGCATTATACGTTATATGGTATGCATTCATTAACAAAATTTAATTAAAAATAGCATAAGTATGGTTTACTACATAACCGTTAAAACATAGTTAGACGAAAACCTTTATGTACGAAACGTTCTTCCTCTGTTCTCGCATTCCGTAGCAAACGATGCATTTACCAATTTACATTTAATACATATCCGTCTTTTCATGTAATTATTTTAGTAAATCTTGTAACTATAATCTGACTTCTGAATAGCTTATAATATGACATTATGCACTAACACATTTCTTAGTTTTTGTAACTTTTACTCGGTTTAAGGTATGTATTACTAATACAATTTAATATATAAAGCAAACTTTGTGACTATAAAAATGTCATTTTGTATGTGTGTAGGTGTTTGTGTCAGTCTTTTGTGTATTCCAATCGTTATGAAACAAAGTAGCATTCATTTCTGATTCTTCGTGGCATTCTAGCATTAAACATGTGCATTGATATATAAAAACCGTATTATATAGAACACTATTAAAATCATCAAAAACATCAAATGATGACAGCGATCAGTGCAAAAAAATAAAGTAATTAAATTGAATTGATTTAAGAAAGTGTGTCTAAATTTCTAAATTTAAGATTATATATTATTATATGTGATAAAATTAAAATAACACGAAGAACTGATAAAAATCCAAAACATATTTACCTTGATTAAGATAGGTAAGAGTTTCTTCATCAAGTTTAGTACCAGGTGATGTTGGAGCTTTTAAACAAATTTTAAACCTGCAAACGAAACGTGACAAAAAGCGATTGAGACAAGAAATAAAGTACATAACTTAGTATGTATAAAAATATTACTTCGTCAAGATAAGAAGAATGTAAATGTAATCAGTAAATTACTTTATATGTACAAATGAATGGGATTAACAAATGAAGTATAATTTATTCAATGATTGTGATAACAAAAGCCCGTCATGCTCTACATCGCTAAAATGTTAATTTTTTATAGATTTATAATAACTCAAAAAAAATAATAGGTAACTTAACAATATCTTAATAATGATAAATGTACAAATAGCTGTTGAAATAGTTTACATAAAATAATGTAAGATATTATATTATATTATGTCAAATGATTTACTAGGTCGTTCGTAATTAATAATAAACTATAATAGATAAGAAAAACATAAAGGTTATGTATTCAAATAAGCATGCTAATTTAATGTGAGTTAAAAATAAAAACACAAGGTATTCAATATACTAATATTAAAAAAATTTGAAGCTATGAAACTTAAAAGAGGTAATTATATAGTTAAATAAATAAAATAAACTGAAATGCATTAAGAAAACTCATGTCTAATTTCATTATTAGTTTTATATTATTCAATAATATGTATTATTCGTTTTTATTTTAGTTTTTATTACGTATAATATTATTGAATAAACCAGCTTAAGATGTCGCAAATTAATTAAAATCTACTAATCAGTTTGATACTTCGAAAACTATAAGCATTATATACAGTAAATATGTACATTCCGCGAAGTCAAATACAGTAAATCATTCACACAGTAGCAGTAATAAAAAAGTATAAATAAGTTACCCTTCATTGTATGCCTGAATTTCTTCTTCGACTTCAAGTTTACCATCGTCATCTTCAAAATCGTGATCTTCTGAATCAGGCAAAGCTGATAGAGTATTCCTGAAAATATAAGTATTTAAAAATAAGAAAACTAGACACATAAATCGATGGAAAAAGTTTTTAACGTAATAGACAACTTCAAAGAACAATTTCTGTTTGAACGAAAAATGCTTTTTAACATCAGCGCACACAAAAAATACGTTCTTTTAAAATATGAAAAGTAAAGCTCGCAAAAATAATAATTAACAATTATTTATTTAAATGTATTAGATATAAAAACCTATAAAATGAATGAATAGTATTTTATATTCTTCAATAAATATATAGGCATTAATTTACGACTTATAATTTAATAAAATGTACAAGAGACAGAACGTGTCAGTCAAAAAAAATAATAAATATTAAACCGAATCAAGTATAAGTTATATACGAATATAAATTAATTGTCAAAATACTAATAGCATGTTTATATAAATAGGCAGGAAGAATAATCGAAGAATAATACAATCTGTCATAGCGACCAACGTATTGTGCATAATTATATTCAAACGTTCAACAATTAGACAGTCCAAAGTTCTAAAATAATTCGGTAACAACCAATACAATGAGAGTACAGATGATAACTATATAGACAAGACATTACCTGCTAGAATGCACGCAAGAAAATAGCATTAAATTAATTTTTTTAAAGTTATCGGTATAATGTAATATTCTATTCCACCATTATATATTTATATACATACAAACAAATATCATAATACATTGTTTGATAAATCAAGCGGGCAAAAATACTCCTAAATTAAACATAAATATGTGAAACGAGTTGAATAGCCCTATATCATTTTAAAATATTTATGCACATAAAAATAGTAATAATTATATAATATAATATATGTAACAATTACTTTTATATTGACATGTTTTCAATAGTTTAAAATAAGTTCAAATAATTTAACCTAAAATATTGCTAAAATATTTTTCAAATAATTACTAGAATTTAAAAGTAATAATAAATCTCCATGATTATTATTTATTTTAATAGAAATAATTGCTGTCATAGTTTCACTCTTTGTACATTGGAATTTGACAACATGATATTAGTTGGTTAAGTTAAACTTACAGCTCATTATATGCTCTATTGGCATTTAGCATATAAAAAATTGATTTGACTTACTAGTTTAACCTTAAATGAATTATAAGATACTGTTACAATATTATTACAGCTTGTTAATTTTAAATTACTAATAATATAAGGTATAACAAAAATTGTCTATATTATTATTTTTAATAAAAAATAAAAGTGTAGTACATGCTCATGGGAAATTTGCCATCTATATATTATTTATGACTATCTCTATCACATTTTGATGTGTATTATTGAATAACTACTTATTACAGAAAATGATTTTGTCTCATTGATTGCTGATGTTCACCTGCTCTAGATAGCCTACCGATTATTATATCTTTAACAGACTTAAACTCTTTGTAGATTCTTAAAAATATGGTCAAGTAATTTTTAATGCCATAAAAAGTTTTTTTATTATCAATATAACAATTGAAATACCAAATAAGTATAGAAATTCTTAACGGAAATAACTACATTGATTTGAGTCTCAAGCTAACTATACTAATAAGTTGAATTTAAAATGTAAGAACAAATAGTTATTGACATAGTCAAAGGTACCAGTTACATACACCTTTATGTTTAATTGGTATAAACTAATTTAGAATGAAAATAATGATACATAAAAACGAACCTCATATCAAACATTGACTCTGACAGTTCTTCTCCTAATCCAGTGAATGAACCTTCAAAATTTTCTGGAAGGTCAATTTCTGCTAAAGACCAAGGTGATGCCATGTTCTGAAATATATATTTCATAATATCAAAATTAAAGATATAAACTTCAATTGATATTTTTTTGTAAATTATTATATTTTAATTATCACCACTGAAAATTACAATATTGTAGATCTAAAACTTAAAATAATAAAATCTATATTTTCAATAAAATAATCAAGATATATAATTTACTAATTTAACAATAAAAATGATTTATACAACACATATGTATATAATAATTTGATATAATAATTAATATGATAATTAAAAAATGCACAAAATTGATTCAGTGCAAATATGATAATTTATGTAGAACCACTATACATAAGTTTTTCAGTAAAAAATGGTTTAATACAAAATATAAAATTTTACATTTCTGTAAAAAACATCACAGAATGAACTATTATTGTCTTTCACATAGACCAATTTAAAAATATGCATAATACACTATTATAAATGTCCTCAAGTACAACAACATTGTTAACAGTGAAATTTGAATTCTTGTTAATTCTTGTTACAAAAACCAAAAGAACCCTGCATATATCAATCAATACCATCGAATGGCAATTAATATATATATATATGTAGGAGTATAGGTATATGTGTATAAATCAAAAACTATTGTAATATAAAATAAATACAAATAATAGTAAAAATAGAGTATACATAGAGAAATGACTTTTATGTTTTGAATGTATACATTAAAAAAATATATATCAAAAATCTTCTAACTAATTGTAAATTTCATTTCTTATCTTTATTTTTAATTTAAATACAAATATTGTTATACTAAGTTGCTCGTCTACCTATGCTTATGAATAGTATAATCTAAATAAATAATTTTTTGTGCATAACTAAAATGGAAACAATCTATTTATTAATAATATAAACATATAAAACTGAAATAGATGATGTGAATATACATGTGTATATATAGTACATATATGTATATATCCAAGCATATATATCCAAGCATATAAGTACTTTATAATAACAATAAATGTGCATAATGTACTAGTTTGCAAATTAATATACAAATGGAAATAATGAACAACTACCTTTCAAATATATATATACAATACATACCAAAAATATGTAATTGTTATTTTTGCTATAAAAATATATAAATTACCTACATAGTCTAGTCTTGCATTTGGAAATAGTAAACAATCAAATTTTAGTAATTACAGCAGTCATAAATGGCATTTTTAAGGCTAAAACATTTGTCAGGGTAGATATGGTATTGAATGGGGGCCATCAATATTAACAAAATCCCAATAATAGTCAATTATTTAAAAAATTTGTGTGTAATTTACTGATTATTTTATTATTTAAAAATTATATTAGTTATATATTATGTACTCATTATAATTTTGGGTAACTTATAACTCTCAAATATATATTTTATATATATTTAAATCAGTGTATTACAATGCCTATAGTATTGTTTTTTTATCAGTACTCTATGCCATAGATAATAGAAAATAGTCAGATCTACTAAAAGGTAAAATGTAAAAAAAATTACAAAACAATTTTATTTTCATCTAAAGCTGTTTGATGTTTCAGATAGAAAATGTTTACTCATTTTATAAATAAATCTCTATGAGTAAATGTAAATCAAATGCAACATGTACATTTAACAAAATAATGCATATATATATTTATATATACTATCCTACTTAAATCATAGAAAATAAGTACAATAAATTATATTAGCAATAAATATAAACATATTATAACAATTGTAAATGTTATTTATATCTATAAACAAGTTATTAAGAAAGTAAATCTTATGAAAAAACTGATAAAATAAGAAAACTACCCTTTTAAAAACATTCCTTAAATTGCAGCTACTGTGTAAAATTTGTATGTATTTTTAACATAGAAATAAAAAATTGAATCTTCTATTTTCAAACATCTATATTAAATGGTTCACAAATTTAAAAATATATTTAACTGTTCTATCTAAACATTTACATATAGCTATTTTACCAAATTTTGTGTTTTTTGTTTTTAAAATTATAGTGTTTTTTCCTAATTGTACTTTAACCCTTTAATTAAAAAATATTATAATATGTTTTTCTAAATATTTTGATTATTTTTAAAACTTAAATGATCAAATACAGGTTTGTCCTAAAACAAAACTTCAAAATATGTTTTCTATATTTTAAGTGTGTATAATTATTTAGCCTATGTACCATATTAAAAAAATAATTTATAACATTCAGTGGTGCACCCAGAGGGGGTACAGGGGTACATAACACCCCTAAAATTTCCAGAGAGCCCTTTAAATTATGGGAGGGCCCTGACCATACAGTTATATTCATATTAATCATGCCAATAATATGTGGTTTTATATCTACAACACGTATAAATAGTCAAGGTTGATTTCTCATAAAAATAAACAAAATCCACTGTCTTTCTATAATATTTTTATATTAGATTGAAAATTAGACCGTTAAAATATATAGGTACCTACATATATATAGGTATGTCAGCACAAATTGCAGTACAATTTTTTCTTCAATCAATCAGCCAATAGAAATTAACCAGCAAGGAAATCTAACAAAGAAAATCTACCACCTTGTACCTATAGAGCGGTGTTGACTCACTGTCGATTAATCAATGTCTGAAATCTACTCTATTTCTAGAATTATTATCATTTCCATACGATTGCGAGAAAATTGCCATTGTCTTTTATCGATTAAATACTTCACGCGGTGTGGTGTGCCCATAAAAGTGTTTCACACATTCTCCCTACTTCCGACGTTCAATATTTTCCTATGGTTGCTCTCTGTTATTGGATTTATTTATCAAGTAAGTTGCTATCTATATCTATTATGTTATACATTTTTCACCTGCAGCATCACGTATCTATAGTATCGCACTAGTTTTATATACAGTGTAATAATATATTTATGGCTAGTAAATTCCGTTAACAACAAAGAATTACACAAAATAATACCATTTTAAAGATAAAAAGGTGTTTCTACTACTACTACCACACATACAATACATGTATATATATACTTGTATTCCATGATTTAACTCATCATCGTGCATACTCTAGCAATCATGAATTTAAACAGTGAGTTATACTTTAGATCTGTTAATTAGTACCTACTACATTCCATCTCTTAATTAAGAATACTTGGAAAATCATTTTTATTCCTGGGAAATGATAAGAAAAAGACTAATAGAAAAATTAAACCATTTTGCTATTTGTTGATAATAATTTTTTATAACTTATATTTCAGAACATCTAGAAATTATGGCCAAAAGTGGAGCAACAAAAAGAAAAGAAAGAGAGGCGAAAGAAAGAAAGTCAGAAGGCAAAAGACTAAGAAGTATCACTGACTTCATGTCTTTTCCTACCTCTGTTAGGTCTCAGTCATCAATACCACCCTCAACTTCAACTGCTTCAACTGTTGCATTTGTAACCCATTCTTCACATTCTCTGGGCAACATCACTGACACTCTTCTGGGCAACATCACTGACACTCTTCTGGGCAACATCACTGACACTCCTCTGGGCAACATCACTGACACTCCTCTGGGCAACATCACTGACACTCCTCTGGGCAACATCACTGACACTCCTCTAGCCGACATCATTGACTCTCCCCTGTCCGACATCAGTAACCAACGTGAAATATGTAGATATGATTCATGTCACTTAATTCAAAGTCATCCAAAAAATAATGAAAGATCAGAATGGTTAAATATGCCACAGAAGCCACCAAAAAGCTATGTACTCTACAGGCAGACAGTTAAGAAAGGACAACGATCATTGCATTATACATTTAACACAGATTGGTTCAAAGAATTCCCATGGCTGGTATATAGTCCACGTTTACAAGGAGGTCTCTGTAGAACATGTCTTATATTTGGAAACCGCAATAGTGCATCATTTAATAAAGCTGGTGCTCTAATCAAGTGTGCATTTTAAAATCTGCCAAAAGCGAAAGGTAAAGATTGAAAATTGATATGTCACGAAAAAATAGATTATCATTAGAACTCAATGCTTAATGAAGGTATGTGGAAAGCCACTGAAGCCAACGACAAACGCCGTATTGATTACTAACTGGATGAAGTTTCAAGAAAAAATGATACTGAATCACGGCAAGTTCTCACTTCTTTAATTGATGGAATTATTTTTTTGTGGAAGGTTTGGTCAAACACTTCGTGGTCATCGTAATAATATTGCCACTCCAGACAATGTCAACAAAGGGGTATTTTATGGTCTTCTGAAATTATTGTCGAAACACGATACTGTTCTGAGAGATCATTTGTCTAACTCAGCAAAAAAATGCAAAATACACTTCTTGGAGAATCCAAAATGAGATCATCAATCTTATTGGATCACAAATACAAACAAATCTGATTGCAGCCCTTAACAATTCGCATCTCAGTGTGTATAGCATCATTGCAGATGAAGTTACTGACCACCATGCAAACACAGAGATTCTTTCTCTTAGCATTCGATTTGTTGATTCCAATGATACCATCAGGGAGAAGTTTTTAGAATTTTGCCATCTTGAAAAAACAACTGGAGAAGCAATCAGTTCCAAAATACTTAGTATTTTAGACAAATTCGGGTTACAACTGTCTAAAATGCGAGATCAAGCATACGATGGTGCCTCTTCTATGTCTGCTAAAGTCAATGGAGTACAAGGCCTCATAAAAACTGCAGGAGCGACACTTGGTTTGTATACCCATTGCTATGCACATTCCCTTGATCTGTCTATTGCCACATCCTGCAAGCTACTGCAAATTAGGAACCTTATTGATGTCATCAATGAAAAATTCTTATTCTTAATTCTGTCCCCTAAACATCAACAGTTCTTTGAAAAGATCGTGCTTACCTTCACACCAAACTCGAATGTGAATTCTGTTCAAGGTCTTTGCAAGACGCGATGGGTCGAGAGGCACAGCGCAATTGCAAGGTTCGTTGAACTTTATGAACCAATAGCCATGTTTTTGGAAGCCATTTTAATCCCAGATGCATATTCTCAATATGACCTCTTGTCTGGAAATTAGAACTGTGACAGAGAAACTCGAATCAAGGCACAAGGTTTGTATAGCTCACTGACAACTTTCCAAACTGTTATCTCATTGATCACTTTCATGAATTGTCTTGAAGTGGTTCGTCCACTCTCCTCTAAACTAAAACTACGTGCATCCAATGTTCTTGCAGCACACAATCTTATTTCCTGCTGTTTGAATACCTTGAAAACATTCCGAGCAGACATTGACGCAATATTTTTGGATTGGTACTTTACGGCTACAACTATTGCTGACAAGCTTGGTGTTCAATTGGATCGACCAAGAACTATTGCATCACACCGACAACAGCACAGAAACAACGTACCAGCAGAAACAAAGGATGTATATTTCAAGCGTGCAATTGCCGTTCCTCTCCTCGACCACCTGATATCAGAGCTTGAAGCGCGTTTCAGTGATCGCCTTTGTATGAAATTATTTTCAATTTGCCCTGTCAAAATTTCAAAATATACCAACGAAGAAATTCAAGAGTCTTTGATCTCTGAAAATGTGACCTCCCATCACCAACAACACTTTTAACAGAGTTGCGAAGATGGAGAATGCAGTGGGACATATGTCCACAGAAACCAAATTCTTTGAGTGAATATCTTAAATATGCAGATGCTAATGTGTATGGAAACGTTCAGGCTTTACTGCTGATTGGTGCAACATTACCAATATTATCTGCTGAGGCAAAGCATTCTTTCTCGACTTTCAGGCGCGTGAAAACGTTTTTACGTTCAATCATGGATGAAGACCGCTTGACAGGCTTGTGTTTAGTAAATATACACAGAGACATTGATATTGACATTCCTGGCATAATTGATGATTTTGCAAGAGCGAAACCATGACGCTTATTCCAATGTATCTGAACTGTGTACGTATTATTAGTTGAACTTTTTTAGTTGTATTTTTGCATAAATACCCAACTATCAGATTGTCATGAGTCATGCTATATACACCTATTGAAGGGTTATGAGCTATCACTGACTAATTAATTATTTACTTATCCTTCTATCTCATGCATTTACCATTTATTATTTTATGTTCCTATGTTTATTTTTATTATCTATTCATCATGATATGCATATGTTACTATTTGCATTCCTCACATTGCATTGCTTGTTGTCTAACCATACTTTTATACATTTGTTCTAGATATTTATTCAATGATCATTTCCACTAATACACAACAATTATCTGGAAACAAGTTCTTCTTTATGATCATTGAATAATTAATCAAGTCAATATGGTCATTCTAAACTGTGGCGTCCCCAACTGCAAATATGGGACTACCGAAGCAACAGAAGCAATTGCAATAGCTCTCCTCACCAATCACAATCTATCCCATCAACTCCCGACAACCAATCAGGTCAATGCAATCCATACTAGAGGACCAAAACTTGACCGACCACAAATTGATATGGGCATTGACAATGAGACATGTAATGCTTTCGAACGACGATGGGACAACTTCTGCCGCGGTTCTGACATTGACAATGCCTCAGCATCCCTTCAGTTAGTCCAATGTTCTTCAGAATCTCTCGGAGATGCTCTACTGAAAGCTAACCTCATCATAACATCCCGTCCTGTTGAGGAAGTCATCGCCGCTATGAAACGAATTGTCATAATCCCTGTTTCACGTGGAGTCAAGCGCACCGAATTAGGTGGCATGCAACAAAGTTCTGACGAGACATTTCGAGCATTCTCAGCAAGAGTCCGGGGCAAAGCAGAAATATGTGGGTTTACCATCAATACTAGTTGCAGATGTGGTGAAAATAATGTAGTTAACTACACAGATGAGATGATTCGCGATGTCCTCTTAGCAGGAATTGCAGATATAGACATACGTCGCGAGGCCTTGGGGATTGAAGGCTCGGTACTGGTAACCGTCAATGATGTCATCAGTTTCATTGAAGGCAGAGAAATGGCTAGAAATGCCCTCCCCTCTACCATGAATTCAGCCATCTTCTCATTCAAACGATCATCTCAAAAACAAGAGGTCAGTTACAAGCTTAATTCTTTTAAAAACCTGACTCTATCTCCTGCAGATAAGACTAAACATGCTTTCTGCCCAGATTGCAAGAAAAAATATTTCTTGTTCTCAGAAACCTCTCTTGGGTGGAACAAAAAGCCACACGAACGATGCAAACAATGTTACGTGGCTCAACAACAATACCGTATTGACAGCAAACCAGCTACACCCCAATCAGCTTCTAATAACTTATTTGAGATGACAGATGAAGAGCCATATCTCTCAAATCTCTCTATTACCTCTTTAATAGCCAATAAAAAAACAGCTCAAATCTTACCCTCCAACACAACATCTTCTCACGTGGTGAATGGAAAAGAGCTCAGTTTACTAAGCACCCTACTGTTCAGTTGCGCATCAGTCTAGACAATAAAACACCCAAAGCTCTCTATAATCAGTCATCAAAAGTGTTTGCAAATGTCAATGCAGTCACTGATAGTGGCGCTCAATCGGATGTTTGGTCTCTAGATCAATTTCTGGCAAGTGGATTTTCTCATGAAAACCTCCACCCAGTATCATTGAGTCTTCATACTGCTAACAAATCAAAAATTAGCATTGAAGGTGTCTTTTTCGGCATTATAGAAGGCCAGAATTCTAATAACAAAACAATATCTTGTCATGCCATTATCTATGTTAGCAAAGACATCCATAACCTCTTCCTGTCCTATGAATCTCTCCTAGCCTTGGGAATACTGCCCCATGAGTTTCCAACTATTGGTAGTGCTTGCCAGAATCCCTTAGATTGGAAAAGTATGTCTATTACAGCATTCAAATCTCTGAATGCCATGCAGAAAATAAAAAGGCCCAACAATGAGGGATGTGGTTGCCCTAAACGGAAAAAACCATCACCCCGGCTTCATTCTCTTCCGATGCCGTGCATCCCAGAAAATAATGTTAAAATGCGTGATTGGCTTTTAGATTATAATGCCAATTCCACTTTCAATATTTGCCCACACCAACCCTTACCATGCATGAAGAGACCTCCTGTCGAAATTCATTTGGACAAAAATGCTACACAACGAGCTTGCCACACTTCTGCTTCGATCCCGCTACATTGGCAAGAAAAAGTACATCAAGACCTCTTACGCAATGAAACCCTAGGTGTCATTGAACGGGTTCCTTATGGTGAACCAGCTTCATGGTGCCACCGAATGGATGTCAACAAGACGGCTCCCCACGTAGAACTGTTGACCTCTCACCTTTAAACCGCCACTGCATGCGTGAACCCTTCGCTACAGAATCACCATTTCATCTAGCACGCAGGATTCCAGTCAGTGCATGGAAAACTGTGATGGACGCATGGAATGGCTATCATTCTGCACCTCTTCGTGAGTCTGACCGCCATTTAACCACGTTTATTACTCATTTTGGTAGATGGCGTCATTATTGCCGTGCACCGCAAGGGTTTCTCTCCTCTGGCGACGGCTACAAACGTCGTTTCTATGCTATCCTCTCTGATTTCACACGTAAAGAGCGATGCATCGATGACACAATCCATTACTACAGTGACTTAGAAACTCATTTGTGGCGTACAATAGACTTCCTTGAGATGGTTGGATACTCAGGAGTAGTCTTGAATTCTAATAAATTTCAGTTCACCCTGAAAGATGTTGAGTTTGCTGGATTTAGAATAACCGACTCTTCTATAGAACCATTACCTAAATTCTTTGATGCCACCAGAGATTTCTCTACACCCACTTCTACCACAGACATTCGAAGCTGGTTTGGTTTGGTAAACCAAGTTAGCAATTATGCCCAACTTAGAGATATCATGACTCGTTTCAAACATTTCTTGAGTCCCAAATACAAGTTTTCGTGGTCAACAATACTCGATCAAGCCTTTAAATCATCCAAAGAGGCGATCATTGATGCCATCAAGAGTGGAGTTAAGATATTTTTACACTTCTAAAAACGACCTGCTTCAGACCAGATTGGTCTATGAACGGCATAGGATATTTTTTAACTTAGAAGGCAGCAATTATGCAGTTGCTCCTCTAAAGTCCCAGATTTCTGCACTGATGGACGGCAAATTATCCATGCAGGATCTTGCTTTCTATCAGAAGCAGAGTCTCGTTATGCAGCTATAGAAGAGGAAGCTCTAGCCGTTGCTTGGGGACTAGAGCAGACGCGTTTCTTCACTCAAGGTTGTGATGATCTTTTAGTGGTGACTGACCATAAGCCCCTTGTAAAAATATTTGGCGATCGAACCCTGGATGAGATTGCTAACACACGTCTCTTTCGCTTAAAGCAACGGACCTTACCATGGCGTTTTAATATAATACACATGCCAGGAATATCTAACTAGGCGGCTGATGCTACATCCTGTCATCCTTCTCCATCTATATCAGTTGACTTGTTGAACTTGAATGACCAAATGGAACACCTTTCTCGAAAAATTTATATAATTATACACAACACTTTTTTTAATTCTTTAACACTACACATGCCTACTCCACTACTATTAAATTTTTAAGTCAAGTTAAACCACTTTTTTGTATTGAACTAAAATCTGTTCTTTTATCATTTACGCTTTATATTTAGTAATCGGCTTTTTTAGCATTTATTTTTCTTTTTCGCTATATACTTTATGACCGGCCATATTTATATTAGTTAAATTTCCACTAAATTAAACGGACATTTTTTATATTTGTATTCAAGGTCAATATTATCCGAGTCAGGTTAGAGATTAATTTCAGAAAATCATTTTGAAATTTTTGTCTGTCTTCAGATCTGACTGAAGCTTGAGACCATCTCGTTTCATTTCTCGTTTCATAGCCCGGAGTTTCGTTTCAGATTACCCATTAATCTTCCACCTCACCACTCACGAAATTCCAAAGTTTGAGTGGCCTCCTAAGTTCAACCTCATCGAGTTGTGGGAAAGAATTAAAGAACATCCTCTTCACATGCTGCGCTGTTGCGAACTTCCTCTTGATCAATTCAACACATACACAATTAAATATATTTTGATTTATTCACATTAATTTTGTTACAATTATTATATAAAATATAATATTTTTTAGTTATAGCTTAATTATACATAAATGACCATGTTCTTGACACTAAAGCACATATCTTATATTTTTATTGTTTACATTCATTCATTTATTGAAATCATGAGTCATGCTCCAGATGTCCCTATATTACTCTCATATAGGTATTCTTGTTTATGTGCTCAAATTTGCCAATATGTCGACATATTGATCATATTTATGTGCACATTTATGTTTATGTGTTCTATTATGGTGACCGATAAGGAACATACTTGAAAATAAGTGCACATATACATAAATATGTCCAATTTAAACTAGAATATGTCGACATATTCACTTATTCTTACATTTTTTGTTGTATATCTGATCGTCCGCTATATATGATATATATAGGTCGTTTCGTAATTAATTTCGTTTTTTCAAATCTATGTTCAGCAATTGGCATAAAAATAACTATTGATCGAAATCCATAGATATTTTTTTCTAATACGACTATAACTTATAAATGCAATCTATGGCAATAGATATTTGTGTGTCTTCTAAAATCTATGTCAAGCCAATTAAATGCTTATTTTACGAAATCTGCTTGCATTATATGTGCTATTGAC
>JAYRBW010081927.1:0-23376 GCA_036023295.1 Invenusta paracnida | reverse complement strand
GGCCTATAGACCTACTATTTTCTCATGCTTTTCAAGATTTTACCTTTATATTTTGCCTTGGACTATAGTTATACTAAGTAAGAATTATATAAAAAGTATAAGTGTCTATATACCTAAAAATAACGTCAAAATTCTGTTCATGTGCAATAAAAGGTAACGATAATACAGACAACAGAAAAAATGTATAAATTATACCAAATATATATTTTAAAATGTTTCAAATATTAAATATATTAGAATAAAAAGAATGCTTCATATAAATATAATGTAATATGCTTTTCAGAACATCAACAATCAGTGTAAATTTATGGCATAATCTCCAACTCTTAATAGTGTTAAATATATTTTTAAGTAACGATAAGATTAATAAATTCTGTATTAATCAAATCAAATAAATAGATTCAAAAAGCGAAAGCGATAGGTACATGGAAAATATTGTAATCGTTACTCGTACCGCCTTAAATGTTGCAAGTTAATATGTACATTACACTTGACATTTATAACAAGCCTCGGAACATAATAAGCACACAATATGACCATGATTTGACCTCTGTTACCATAACGATATGTTTGACGTAGAAAAAAATAATATTTACCTATCCTAACAAAAATATTAATACTCAATAAATTGTAATACATATATGCATATATCAAAAATCTGTCAAAGAGTATAAAAAATTGTTTGATTCTGGTTAATATAAATAAGCAAACACGACCTCATAATGCAAATTCCAATGCCTAAATATATTTCAATTTCGACATTAAAATCGAGCACACTCTCAATATTATGAAAAGAATTATTTTGTGTTAAGTATCTGTTGGCCCCAATATACCTACCTACACACTGAAATATCTCCTTAATTCTGATTGGTCGGAAGTCTCAATACCTGGTAAATATGCTGGTTGAGTGTGTATATTATAGGTATATATATTAATTACGCCTATTATACACGGGATGATGTGAATATATTATATTTACTATACCTGCACGTGTATTCTGAAAAGTAATTGCATAAGTCTAGAAAGACTTGGGTACTACACAAGAAACTTCATAGAATTAAACCGACTGTCATTGTACGTGCCACGCCAAATTTCTTACGGATTAAACGGTAGCTGCACAACGCCTGAAAAAGGCACTCTCTGGCTCGATTCAACAATTACATTCTTGCTAAATTAGATAAAAGAGAAGATTAACTAAACAGTAATATACATCAGCAACTACATCTCTGCTGGATTATTATTAATTATACTACCACTCGTGTTATATATTCCTATAGAAAATAAAACACTCACAATTGAAAAATATTTCCATATACACGTAATAAAGTAAAAATATAACTAAACTTAACGAATGTTCTGTGATTTATGTATTTCTGAAGTTGTGTGACATGCTCTTGAAGTGAAATATCTTGCTACCATCTTTATTACATAATGGAAAAAAGGTATCGGAGACCGTACAATTCAAGTGAACAGCAGGATCCAACGTGGTCAACTGGAGAAGATAGTCATCTTGAACTAGTGAAACAAGACCGGTACAATTTGTGTTTACCTAACGAGATCCGTACCTCCTCTCCTGCTAAAAGCGCAACGGAACAACTGCGAGAATATCTGTCAACATTTGGATACACAAGTGGTGAGTAACTGCACCCAGTTTTTTCTATTCATCTATATTTTTATTTTTTTATCTACATATACTGTATAACAGCCATTTTGAAAATATCGAAACAATTATTTTAAATATCTGTATATTTACACATATACACTGTGTAAAGTAATAAAAAAAATTATTCTTAATTACCGTATAGTTTAATGCCATAGAATACAGATAGTCACAATCAACCACCTTTCATTAATACTTTTTGAGCTATACTTAAACATTAGTATATCAGTATTTATCAGATGTTATTTCTTTATTTGGGATACAGAATATAGTAATTACCCCTTGGGTATCTCTCTTAGAATATTACGAATACGATTAGAAAATAGAAAAATGTGGTAGATGAAGGTCGCCATATTAGATTGTCTTAATTGTGTCTCTAATTTTAATGTATAATAAGGCAAGATTCCATCTAACCAATTACTACATTATCTGAGATTTGGACTTTCTTCTGCTATTAGAATTATTTAATGTATCTCTTTATCTCCAAATTTAGGGGGCGCTGATCTTAAATATTTATATCTGAGACAGAATAGGAAAAAAAACCTGAAATACATTTTGGCCATTTGGAATACTAAATAGCATACTTTGATAAACCTTTAGTTATAGTTTTATATAGATATGTTTAGGCAATGAAAACTCTATGTTGTATGTCATATATGTGCTATATACTGAGTGGCAAGTAAAATATAAAAGTTTGACACATTTTCAACTGTTGCATTAGAAAAAGTTAAGTCTTATATTTTTAAATTAAATGTTTTTGTATAAGAATCAGGAACAACTAAAGTCTAAGTTGTTTAAGTTGTCCCTGATAAGAATATAAAACATATATTTCAAGACTATTATCCCAAATTAACATCGTATAGCATATATATGCATTCTTTACATAATTATTAGTTAAATGTAATTTACAAATGTTTTGCTATTTCGAAATTGTCATTTTTTGTAACGCATTTTATTTAATGAGATGCTAATTATTTCTTTGTATTCAATTTACTCCCTTTTTTCGTATTTCATACAGTTTTAAGCTGTGTTTCTTAAATTTAATTTTTTATTAATTATAATATTATTTCTAATAAATAAAATGTACATCCACGTGTTATACAGGTGTTAATTTATGGATCTATTAGTATGACTACATAGTACATATACATTTAATATGGACACTTAAAACTTAAATTATAGTTAAATGTTCTAAAAATAGTTTTCTGATAACTATATAATAATATCGTACTATAAGATTGACAAAACATAGTTAACATAAAAATTTTAACACTTTGATTTGACATTTTTATTCATGAATTAATATCATGATTACTTGAAAAATGTTACTCGTTTATTTTGTGTATTATGCGTGATTAGATAATTTATTTTATTAGACTTAATGGTTCAACTCCATAAAATCTAAAAAGTATTTTTAATTCCTGCTTGATTTTTGGTGATTATGATATAAAAAGAAATAAATCAAATAATTAAATGTTCTCATCACCTTCACTAAGAAGTATATTAAAATTAAAAAGGCTCTGAAATTAGCATAAATTTATCGTTTAGAATATTATAAAGTTAGTCGAGAATCTTTCTTTAGAAAACCTACATATCAAATATATGAATTGCAAGCATTTTATTCAGGATAATTAAGAATTTATCAAATATTCTTTAAATGAAATACAGTTGCTTTTGTCATTTTATTTTTTGTAAACAAATGTAGTGAATTAATATATTTTAGTACACCATCTAATTTTTATAACGTTCATCTGTTTAAAATTGACTTTCATTTGTTAATAAATTATCATCTCAATATTCGATCAATAGATAATTTAATTTTTCTGTAGTTAATAATAATACTATATCCTCATACTTATTTCAACTGATAGTACATTTTTCATGAATAATTGCATCGCATACCTGGTGATACACTCTCCAGTGGGTGTATTACACAGCCACGCTAAAAAACGCGCCCAACATTATTTTTATACATTTTTATATTTGTATATCTATTTTTTAACTTTTATTAGAACATTTTAAACTTTAATAACTTTGAATTATAAATTAAATAAACAGTATTACTATTAAAACTGCACCAAATAACTGCTCTTCCAGTATTTAGAAGCTGTGTGCAACTTTGTCAGAGTAAGCTCAATACATATACAATCAAATTAAATGAATACCTCTAATTCGAAAGGCTTCATTAGGATGGAAGAAAAACAGGGGCGTTATTCAAGAGTTAACTCAACAGTCAAACCTATAATAAGCATTATTTCTATGGTTAAGCCTATATTAAAGCCTGTGTTATACCTATTTGTGTATATCACAATTGATATTGAGCGAGAGTTTGTCAAACGGTTATGAAAGGTACTGTTGGTCCCATTTGCAGACACGCAGTAAATAATAATAATAGTATGCGGAAATATTACGACTATTATTACCAGCTGAAATATATATATTCACAACATTGCAAGACTATAACGTAATATTGACACAAGCTTGTATATACAATAAATTCGTGTATACATTACATAATAAATACTCCAATAACAGTATGTATAACTATGAAATAAGCTTACTAGAGCAACAGTAAGTATTCTATCATCATTGCAATGATTAATTTTACATTATGTTCTGAAGAATTAAGAAAGAAATATGCCCCTAAAAATGTTTCAATTATTGTACTTTTAGATAGGTATTATTCATTGCTTATAAACTTAAAATTGAAATCAAAATAAATATTTATACATTGCAATGTTTATACAATAAATATCCAACAAATATGTTTTGAAAACTCCCAAATTTAATTTTAAAATGTATGTAGAAATCTTTAATTAACGTAATCAAATATTATAAATATACTATCATTACATATAGAATAATAATGATATTTACTTCATTAAATAACTTTTGAATATATTAAAATGAGTAATACTTCATTGTATTACTAATTTTTATTACTTACAAGCAATAGATTATTACTAATTTAATGAAATGTTTTATTGAAGGATTTATAGACTGGCCAATATACAGAATAATTAACACTTAAATATTAAATGAAGATATTGTTCTTTTCATTAACAATATATGTATATAAATTTACATGTGATGAAACCATTATATTTAATTAAAATTCGCACCTCAACTTAGTATGTGTATTAACAACTTATAAATGACTACTTTATATTCGAATAATGCATAACAATTAATTCAGTTTAACTATTGGACAATTAATAAAATTTGGCTATAATGTTAGCCTATACACTTTAATAATACAACCTTTTTATTTGTTATTCTTTTTTTGTATTTGCAGGTGTAAAAACCGATTTTGACACATTGAATACACAGAACGATAGCCTGCAAAGTCGCATCCAGAAATCGGTTCTTCCATATGCTCCGTGGTCGAATCCCAACCGTGTCGTGGACAATATCTACCAAAACCGCAGAGATTACTCTAAACCCAACCCACACACTGGTAAAAATGACCATTACCTTAATTCTTCTGAAATATTATTGTCCTAAAATCTCTACAATATTTCATAAGTTTTAGCAATGGACTTTAAATATATCAAATAAACAGAGCACGCGCCGTGCCGGTCAAAGAGTAAATATCAGTTTTGGTAAAGTAAACAAAGACTCTTAGATAGAGTTAAAAGCGAGGTATAATATATATGTAGATATTCCACGTAAAATCTGTATTTCTTATATTTAATATCCCCAGAACTATTATTAACATGATAAAATGAGGTTTTTACGTATCTGGATTATAGATACACATGTGTATGTATTAAAATAACACGAGAGTAGATATTTAGATACTCATTTGATATATTGTAGTCGTTTCACCTTATGTTATCTACCAACATAATAGTTTTACTTTGTTGTGCACTGAGGAGTAAGACGAAACGTCTGATATACATAAAATAAGTATCTGAATATCTACTCTTGTATTGTTGTTGTTGTTTTTTTAATAACTGTTTGCCAAGACTAATTGTTACTGTTTTATTTATTTCAAATGAAAGATAAGTAATTTATACGCAATTTTACCAAATACTGAAAATGTTATAGTTTATAAAATCTTAGTGTTAAAATAGTAACTTTGTGATCTTCAAATAATATTATGTTATACAAAATAAGTTATAAAAATTAAAACGTACTTTACTTAACTTTTAAGTAAAAAATGTATTATATTATCAATATTTTTTTCCCGTGTGGAAGAAGACTTAGTAGGTACTTTCATATTGCCAGCTAAGTCTGCATTCTGATTGGATGATGGTTATGATTGCATTCTGATTGCATTCTGATTGGATGAGAGTAAAACAACACGATTATGTATTTATACGCGTCATATATTATGCAATGTTCTGTCCAGCTGTTGCTTTTAATATCTGGTTTTAATGGATAATTTATGTATCTGACTACTCTCAGCATTTTCTCTATATATCTACTACATCAGGCGCGCCGCTATATGATTTTCCGAAGGGGGGTCGTTTTAAAGCAAAAGGGCGCTGTTTCTTTTTAAATCAAGTATATAACATGAAAACTGTATAATTTTTGTATTATTACTTATGAAATGGCGCCGTTGCTTCTGCCAAAGAAGGTCGTTCGACATTTTGACCCCCACCCTCCCTGGCGGCGCGCATGTATTTTTAGTTTATACTAAAAACTGAAATTATGATTAGAATATGTTTTAGTTTATCTAAATTGCACATAAATATATCAATAAATTCATAGGTAAGATAAATACAGACACACTTATCCGAAATAAAGTCTGATTTTTGATTAATTTATTTATTAAGGACCATTTGTCACAACAAAAATGTGATATTTTTTATACAACATCCTAAGTTGGCACGAATACTAATTCTTTTACACTAATTCTTACTTTAATTTATTGTCTAACTGCCCATATATATTTCCAAAGAATGAATTAATATAACAATTTAAAGTGTTTTAGAATAGCAGATAAAATTTGAAGATAAGCTTAAAACTACAAACACCAATGTTTACACTACAATGTACCTACTATTTTTTCCAAATATTGTCTTTGAATATGTCAAAGTTGTATAAAATACACCTATTTTTTATCATTTTACAACTTTAGACTTTATTAATAACTTGTTGGCTATCTGCTCCCTAAATCTTATTCCTTACGCATTATTAATTTTAAATTCAAACCCCTCCCCTTATTAGATATGTCGCAAGAAAACTTTCCGAACAGAAGCCCAGAGATGAGCCCCCAGGAAATAGAACCAACACACATTGCAACAAACCCCTACACGGAAGATTACCCAAGAGAGAAAGAATTAGAACTCCACTTATGGAAGAGTTGTGATCTTCCACTGACCACCCCTTTTGCTCCTATTTTGGCATCCCCGCTGCTTGACTCCACACCGGCTGAGTCAAACCTCCAAAGTTCAATGACATATTCATCTTCGTCGTCGTCAGAGGAACCTCTACCTAAACTGACAAAACTTCCTTTCAGTTCGACAGAAAAAAGCAACGACACCACCAGCCGCGTATCATCTCCTTCGTCGGCAGAGATTCGTGACTTTGAAGACTTTCTACAAACACGACTGAAGGAAAAGAAACCGAAGAAATCTCAACCAAGATTGGTGAAGCCAGAGAAACAGTACAGATGTCCAGTTGCCACCTTTGCCTACAGAGAACGACCTCCCACTTCTCCTCCACAACAGAATGGACTCCCCAGATTGGATCCCATGACACTGGAGTTGTGTCGACCACTCCTTCAGGGCACCGCAACCTCCCACATTCTCCCCATCTCATCACAACATGTCCTCTCACCCGCTGAAAAAGTCGAAATACGTGCCAAGCTGAACTCAATAGCTTGTCTCGCCGATTGGCAGCATGTACTTCCCCCATCCAGATATCACGAAATGCTCGGACCTCCTCTGGTCAGTCCCGCTAGGATCGATAGCCTCATCAGCACGCTTCGTGCCCAAAGTGATCATGATAGATCGGGTTCTGGACCAATCGTCAAACCTTCTTCTTCCCTCTCCTCACTGCATACACTGAATAGTACGTCACCGACCAGTAGCAGTTATAGCTACAGTCGACAAGAGTTTCCATCGACAGAAAAATTGAATAGACTCCTAGAGAATACAAAGCATTTAGTGAGATTTGGTAGAAGTAGTCATTAGTAGAGCTCAAAGATTATTATCAATAGCCTATTTGAGATTTATGAGATTTATGCTCCTTTACTCGAGTTATAAGGTGTCGCTTTGTTTTACTGACGTAAAACAAGTTTGTATCGCACAAACATTTGTATTCATTGGTAGACAGCCTGATTTTACCTATTAGGTTGTCTACTAACACAAATGTTTGTGCGATACAAATTTGTTTTACGTCGGTAAAACAAAGCGACACCTTACTACTCGAGTTAAAGGAGCATAAATCTCATAAATCTCAAATAGGCTGTCATCTTTTTTCTTGTAATTCTTGCTCATCTAATTTCAATATTATCAATTAATTTTAAGTTTCCTTGTACATATTATAAAACGTAAAACTATTTACTCTCCTAAATAATTATTGAAATACATGTTAATAAGTTCACGTTGGTGCAGTAAATTATTCATAATTATTATAGGCTTGTTAAAAAATCCAACATAAACTGAAATGTAACATGTTTTTGCAATTCAACTGTTATTGTACAAATTACGTATCTTTATTATTGATTTTACTATTATTATGATGATTATAATCATTAATATAATATATGAACATATAAATTTTAACACTATATAATATCTTTGTGTTTTCATTTTAGTACTTAAAAAATATAATTGAACTATTTCATTATATTAATTACAAAAGCAATTTTTAAATTTAGGGATAATTTGCATGAATGTAACTAAGTCGTTTAAAGTATAAGATAAGTATAGAATACTAAAGCAAGATAAATATAAATATTTGTGTATATACTTTGCGTATTTTATTTTGGCAAACTTGTTATATCTTACAAGACATCCATGACACCATACTAGGCATGATATAAAACATACAGAAAACAATATCAGTGATCAATAAATCAACAAAGCAATCAATTATTGTCTATTTGTTCGAATTTGCAGGTATATGAGTACTCCGGTTTGAAGGCTTGGAAGTTCTTCTTATCCACGAATCCACCACCATAAAACGGTATCTTTGTAATGAACTCGATCCAGTCGAGATATTTGGTGACCCGGGTGTAGATTCCAGGAGTGTCCTCGTTACCGCATCCCTCCCCGTAGGATACAACTCCAGCAAGGATCCACTGGATTAAACAGTGAAACGGAAAACAGGGCTTGCTTTTATTGTCCGCGTATTTAACTCATTTTGTTGTATATCATTATACAATAGTACACGTATTACAGTTACGAGAAGTCTAAGTATACCTTTAATTCGCAATATTATCATAATTTAGCATTTAACGATTTATAATATTATCTCAAGATTATTGCGAAGCGCAATTTCATTTATAGATGTATTTATTCAAGAATTAAAGGTAATTCTGCATACGAAATACATAGTTAATTGCGTTCGGTGTAAATTTAATTAAGTATAACATATATCTTTAAAATAATCCTTTTACTTACATTATTATTTGTAGTATAAGAATATAAGTATAAATAATAAATAAATTCTATTAAATTATGAATTTTCAATATTTATAGAATATAAATCTTTTAATAGTTGACCCGTAGTACCAATCCATAACTATACAGCTACTCGTCTCAAGTTGAATTTCAATTTAGTTTTGTGAAAGACAGGCATCCTATTTTGAGTATTTTAATGTACATATGTAATTTAATAAAGTGTGATTATCTCATACTGCGCTGGAAACCCTCTATTGAAACCAAAATTAAAAAGCAAGTATAGCTGGAACTAGGAAGCACTCGACTCACGCGATCCTTTCCATTCTGATCCTTCTTCTTGCACACGAAGGGACCGCCACTGTCACCCTGACAAGCGTCACGCTTACCCTCCTTGAAGCCGCCACACATGTTGGAGGTGTAGACCGGATTCTGATTGGTGCAGTGTTTCTTCTGACAGGCCACGTTGCTCACCACTGGTTTGTTTACCTCCATGAGGACATTGCTTACACTCGCTGGAAGTCAGATATATATGTAGGTCAGAGAAGTAGGTCATATTAATATCGAAGTGCTTATTTATCATCTATCATAAAATTAGGTCAAATGTAAATATATTATATTTAACCCGCATTAAAAGAAATTTAGATGAAAATAATAAATAAATTATGTGAGAAGTATATTCTGTAATAATATATTCTTCGTTAAATAAGGGATTTTAAACATTCCAAATGGTGGAAATAGAATAACTTGTTTATTTAAAAGCTTAACATTTTTATAGATTTGAATAGTATTCTTTTAAAGTTAAATTTAATTTTTTTTTTGTTAAAAAAGAATAGTGTATTAAACAATATTCCAAATATAATTATTTATTATTTTCATCTAAATTCCTCTTAAAACAATTAAATTTAATATGTATATTATCATTTGACCTACTTTTACGTTTGCCAATAAATATATATTTTGCCAATAAGCACTTCATATTAATATACATTATTAGTGAATTCAGATATAAATAGATAAAAAAAATGTAGTAGTCGAGTTTAATAAAAAATAAATAATTTTTATATATTATAGCTAATCTATTTAATTAATTGGTTATTTGATTGCAGAGCCGTCGTCATAGAAATCGGGAGTTACTCATACGCCCTCCTCTTAAGTGTCCATTGTAAGCCAAATGGGACACCCTGTTTGCTGTTATATTTTCATTTTTTAGAAATATGATAAAGTTATTATTTATTTAGATACTAATATTTCAGTCAAAGTAGAATATATGTATATATTTAGATACGAGAACTATTCCATTTATATTTATATTGTACATTTATATATATATATATATATTGTATATATTACGTACATTTAGTTATAAATTTATGATTATGATTATATGATAAGTTGTTTAAAAATTCTCAAAAACATTATTTAATATAACTTTATGCACACAATAAACACGATCAGAGGTAACTGTAGGTTTATTAGCCAATGAAATGCGACTAAGTATTGATTTTATCGATGAGAAACATTTCAGCCTCTTACTTTAAACTATGGAATACTGTATATGTATTGTACATATATGTTACACCTTTTAGGTATATAAGGATTAGGAATAGATAATTAAGTAAGAGAATTGATGTTTCTGGGGCATAGCTAATTAGGATCCCCAGCATACAATGCCGAGTTATCTAGTGCCCAACTCTCCGCATTTTAGAGCACAATATAATATAATACGTAGCTTACTACTCTAAGGGGTAAATAGTACATTATTGTCCTTTTATACTAACATTTTATATTATAAAATTGACCAATAAGCAAATAAACTAACAATCAATAAAATAGTTAACTCACACTTCTCTGTGGCTCCGTAACCAGTGACTGTGCATACCATGTCATCAAAGCCTTCCGATGGCTGAGGGAGGCACACCTCTCCAGCGTACTTGTTCATCTTGATTGGTTTGTCGAGCTTCAAGAGGGCGATATCGTTGGCCATGGAGGGCTCGTTGAAAGTTGGATGATCGTAGATCTTCTCGACCTTGAATGCCTGTTCGGTTCTTTCATCCTTCTCCAAATTGAGATCAGATACGACAACCTTCCAGGAGTCCTTCGGCATGTCCCTGGAAGTAAGTTAGAAGATAAATTAATGGAAGATAGGAGAATATAAACTTAAATAGTTGAAGAGAGAAATATATGAATATATGGCTAAGATATGATAGAAATTGGGTTAAAATTTAATGAATTATGAGAGCAAAGAAAGCAGTAAAAATTGAGTGAAAAATAAAAATATAAGGAAAGAAAGAATACAGAAAACAGGAAGTGGAAAGTTTATAATTTAAAAGTTAAATAAAAATGTCAATTTAAGCACAATAAAAAGACAAATTATAAAGGAGACCAGAGAAAATGATAGGAGAATGGGCAGGAATATAACAAAACATTTATTAATAACAATGTGCACCAAGGGAAATGAAAACAAATAAATAAAGTGTAAAAAGTAATCAAATATTATTAAAGATAGAAAAGATTTATAAATGATAGAAAAACAGAACATAGACAAAATATGAATAACACTCATTAAAAAGAAAGACGAAAGCAATAGATACTTGTAAACATTATAAATGCACAGTGTGTATGTATTTTGATAAAAATAAATTGTATAAGATCAACAGATAAATAAAACCTAAGCAGCTTTTCACCAAGTATGAACAAATCGTATATAGAGTCTCACGAATAGAAATAGGTGCAGTGAGCGGCTGTGAGGATCCACTCCTTATCGATAATCGATCCACCACAATGATGATTTCCGTCTAATTGGATGGAGACCTGCCAGGGCCACTCAGCGGGCATAGCACGCCATCCACCGGTCACACGGAACATCATTGGATGACTGATACCACAAGTCTCTTTTGGGTCGGGGTTTAAGCAATACAGTTCATACATATTTCATTTGTGAATTTATATTATTTGATAATTAATTATATACAATATTTAGGTTTAGATAAATGAGTATGATTCGATTTTATTATTGATTTACTTGAATAGGTCCCTAAGTACTCTATACAGAAATCCACATATACTATTATGATTTATCTAAGGTAGAAATCTACTAATGAATATATAATTGAAGAAAAAATTTAAATCGAATTGAAAACATGCCACACGCTATCTTCAAAAAAATGGAGTAACACGTTAAAAGTAATATTCTTCAGGCAAGAATACAGCACTCCAAAACTTAAAACAGTTAAAATATTATAGCGTTAGAATTTATGTCATACTTATTATTCAATATGTGCTTTTTGGATGATTAATTTCAGAAAATCTTATGATTATTATTTATAATTTAACTGACTGCATTTTATTCGAATTTTTCTTTAATCTAATACCCTATAATTAAATAAATATTCGCAGTTTTTTTAAGCATATTTTTAGTATAACATATTACTTGAATAAATAGCCAATTCCTGTATTTGTTCTTAAATACTAATATAATTACAAACAGTTAGAAGACTGTGCATAGTATGAGTAGAAGAAGCAACTTCTTCTACATCAGTTATACTCTTACTGTGATTTCGAACAATCTTTTCATTTTTGGCAGCTGGAACGCAGCATCTTCGGTCAGCGTTGGGGCAGAGGTTTCCGGCGCCACGCTTGGCTCGACTTGGTTCTCGCTTTGTCACCATCCGGTAGCCGTCTTTGAATGGGCAAGGGTCCGAAGAGCGGACACACACACCAGCGTGTTGTAGCCAGCATTCTGGGCTCAGGGGTAAAAAGCAATTGAAGATAATTAAATGATATTTATGTTTCATCTTATTACATGTATCAAACCGTTTAATCATATTTTATATTTTCCATATTTCGATTAATTAATATTAAAAATTTAATTTCTTATTTTATTTTATTTTGATATATATTTTAAAAGAGTTTGGATTAATATTTAATTACTACTGTTATTTGTTAAAAGTAGAAACATAATTAGTAAAAGTATTAATTCAATAAATAATTAAAAGTAATAATGAGTAAAAGAGAATAGGGCTGTAAAATAACAATTTTAATTAAGAAAATTACTTATATATATATATGTATATATATATGTGTAAATTGGTGTTAATTTTATCATTTCGTGGCGTTTAAATACATAATATTAATAATATATTGACGCATTGAATAGCTCATTTTTGGAGCAGAGGAAAGTGTGCATATTAAAAATTGGAAACTATATTATGTTATTTCAACTCTTTTGTCAACAAATTGTCATTGAATTTTATATATCGGTAATAATATATTCTCATGCATTGCTGAAACATTTAACTGTTGTATAATATTCGGTGAATAATACACATAATTAACTAGAAATATAACTTTGCGAGCCTCTGTTCATTATTTCAAAGTCATTAAATCAAACTATTATACTTTACCTTATATTAGCAGTTTACTGACTTATTTACTTTAAATTTTATTTACTTAGAAGTTTGTACATATTAAATATATATTTTCACAAATTTATGGATTCCGTAAGCATTACGTTAAAATGAATAAGATATAGGACGCCTAAATATTACTCAAAAAGGATGAAGAATAAAGTGAAAATGCTTAATATCTAAAGGCTATCATTTTATTTATTTTATTTTTAGTAACATTTGGGCTCTTTGTATCTTATATATATCCTTTCCTTGTAACTAAAATATATGTATGTAAGTAACTATGTATATAATGCACCCTTAATTTCACATATAGGTATATTATATTTACCTCTTAAAGTCTTACTAAGAGACAATAAAAAACCTTCTAAAATAATGTTCTACTAACATATATCCTTCATGCGACTTATTATAACCACAGAGATGACTTAAAACGCCATTTGTGCAGAAATCCTGATTTTCCACCATTTCTCTGCTCTGAAATCCTTTTATTTTTGTTAGTAGTCTGCACTTATCTGACAGTTATTATCTTCCTCTCCATTATTTAAACAATACTTCCATTAATGCAGTGACACTGAAATTGTTGTCATTTCCTCGGTAATTTCTTCCTCTTTAATTATAGTTAGGGTTTGGGTTAAGTAAATTGCCCAACTAACTGCTCAAATTGACGTTATACAACGTTTGTTAAAAGCTGCAACTATATCTACATAATTTAACAAAATACTGTAATTAGCCGAAAATCACTAGAAATTATCCTTCAAGCAAGAGTAAGCTAAATGTAATGCACTCAGTTTAATTCTACTGAGACATTTGTTCTTCCTTTATTGTAAAATCTGTGAAGAAAAAAGCTAAATGATATTCTGATTAACTTTATATGTATTATCGCCGCATATCTAAAACAATTATTCCTTGAAACTATGTTATCACTTATGTAACTATGAAGACATGGACCACAATAGAGACTTAATATTAACACTTTTACTAAATATTGACGTTAATTTGGCTTAATGAAATGGAGAAAAAATAGTCTACATTACATTCTTTTTTCTGCTTAAAACAATTTTAAATGTTGCCTCTTTTAAAAATGAAATACCCACCACAACGTGTATTCAACTTATTCAAATCCTATGGTATGTTTGCGCTTAATCACAAAAAGTATAAGATTGTTTAAATATCACATAAACTTGATTAACAAATATATATAACATAGAATTTACAATAAGTGAGTACATAATATGAATTCCTTTTTAAACACCAACTTATTATAAGTTGTTTGAATTAATAGAGATAGAAGCTATTATTCAATTTCTTTCATAAAATACTTTGTAAATGGCAGAAAATTTATGGAAACTTGTATATTTAAGAGTTTATAAAATTAAAAATATACATTCTCAAAAACTCTTGAATTCGAGTACCAAATTTAACATGCGTATTGCCTGAAGACTAAGTTTAAGTAGATTAACTAACAACAGAATTCGCAACTAAGACGATCGATTTAAATGTACGTAAAAATTGTAAGAAATTGTGTAGTTATAACTTATAAATTTGTTGTTCCGTGATAATCATGTAGTTAACTGTTACAGTTTGAGCTTGACGGCCCCGTTTCAACCTTAGTTAGACTTGTCTATATAGCTTATGTACTACTACTAGCCTACTTTTATAGTATGTAATAAAAGCACAAATTAATACATTTTCTTGGATGTTTATCTTTATCTATGTATATTGATCATCGGAGTCAGACTGTGGTGGCGGTTTCAACTACGAATTAAATTTAGCTTGTTGATCAGCTCCAACTTAATAGAATGATTTAGATTTTTTCTAGTAAATTTGCATTGACTTTATTGCATTCTGCAGCAGTACCTACGATGGGTGTGTACATTACTTTAAAGACTTAACAAGGGCGAAAAGAAGTTCTCCCATATTACTAGTAATTTATATTTATACACATGAAACCACCAATTTTTAATTTTAAAATCATATCAGATTTTACCACATGTTTTCTTTTATTCGACAGACATGTAAACACATCACTCACTGCTTGTCCGGTCCTCGAACTTGGCATCTCCTGAATAGCCCTCTTGCAGACTCAACGCGATCAGACTGGCAACAATCACCAGAATCAGAGCTGCTTGAACCATTTTGAAGTGACGTACGTTTTCGTTCGTTCACCTGATCACTCTCTCGGAGTTGAAATGATCTCAACAAACAAATTGGCGTTTTACATTTTTACATTTTTTGGTGAGCTGAACTATATGAGAGTAATTTGCATTTTGATCTCGTCACTCTAGCCTACACAAGCGAACCAATTTGGACCCCTTCTTGGTTAATTAAGCCGGATGTTTGCGCTAAACTGCTCCATTTTTGTCCATGCTGTCTTCCTCCATTCTCCATTCATATGTTTACGTGGAAATTACGAGACCAAACAAGTCAGTGTTTGAACATGTTAATTGGTTCTGCAGAGAACCAAAACAATGCATAAACTAAAATACAAACTCGTTAATGATCATAAATTATTCCTTATTATAGCTGTTGTTGCTGTAGTTTTTATGTAACATTTAAAATGCCATTTTTTAACAAATAATTGTTCTAAGCTTAAAATGCACTTTCAATAAATATGTAGAGCAATAATTATTCATGAGATTATAATATACATGTTTAACGTTCTTATTTTTTTATTGCAAAATATTTAATTGCTGTGTCTTTTTAAACAAAGTTCCTGAATATAAAAACTGATGAGCAATTTTAGTTTTTAAAAGTTAATTTAACATAGAAAATATAGTAAACTTTTATCGTTTAAAAATTTGAATAAATCATTAAATTAAAAATTTTAAATGATTCTTAAACCTATTTTAAAAAACAATCAAAGGATTCAAATTACCTGAAACAGTTAATATTTATTTTTAAATAAATGTTTTAATATATCGTCAAATTGAAACTTTCATTTTAATAATAATAATAGATTTAATATTGGCTTACATGAGATAAGTAAGCAAATGCACTACTCACAAAGATGAATGGATTAATTCATTTTTAAGACAAATTTGAAAACGTTAAGTTCGGAATAACTAGCCAATGAAATACCTCCTATTATTGATTATTAATGGATCAAACATTAATTGCATCTTATTATTGATTAATATGGATCAAACATTTGCCTCTTATATTGATTTGTAATGGATCAAACATTTGCCTCTTGTTATTGATTAATAATGGATCAAACATTTGCATCTTATTATTGATTAATAATGGATCAAACATTTGCCACTTATTATAAAATGTCAAATTATCGATCACTTTACAATTAGATTAGATTGGATTGGATTAATCGTGCGACTACAAATCGACAAATCTCGACTGACATCAGCAGTTACATAGTTTACAATCCGACTACATTTGAAATGTTCATGTCCATCCAACGCACATCCGGAAATGATTGACAGCTGCAGTGGGTATAATCGTGATTAGAGACCAATTAACTAAAACACAATATGAACAATTTTCAATTATATCAAATATCACCCAATCTTTGACATACAGGCCTTTTCTAACCACTTGCTCGTCAATCGTTTTTCAATTTAAAAATGACATTATTATTGGTTTAGACTTGGAATGTGTGTTTCGCAGATATTTTCAATAAGTTTATGTTTCTATTTATTAACATTTTTGTCACTTTCGTTTTATAAAGTACATAATATTTCGTTTCAAATTTAATATGGAAAAACGTATGTACTTTCAATATGAACTTATTTTAAAGTATGTAGTTTTAACTGCTTTTATGTATAATTGGTAGATACTACTAAAAATGACATCTTTCGCAAAAAGCACTTCTTATTTTCATTACAAATCTTTTTCCAAATGTATAATGAATTACTTTCGTTAGTTATTAGCAGAGGTGATGATGAGCTTTCTAAAAAATCTAAATATTATTACACTACTATATAATTGATATAGAATATATAATTAAACTTTAAAGTTGAAATATTTTCTAACTTACGGTTATTTTTATTCTGTCAATCTAATCTCGTTTAGAATGATCACATGATTGACCTGAGACTTCACGCCCGAGAATATTTTTTCCGTCAACCTGTCATATATCGTCAAGTATATATCGTCAATCTGAGATTGATCCAATTTAGTCTAATCGTTATTAAAAAATGCCAAACACTATTTATAGGCAATATAATATAAATTAATCACTTTAAGTAGTTTAAGGAAAAAATTTGTTATTAATTCTTTATGTGGAGGTACCTGTAATAAAAACTTCATAATGTATATAAAGTAGATGGATGAATTTATTTGCCACAGAGTAATACAAACAACAAAAGGATTTATTTGTTCACAATTACACTTCACAATATAAAGTCGAAAATACTATTACAATTACAATAAACAAAATTACTTGAAATACATTTAACGGTTCTTGTGTATACATACAATTGTTAATAATTAGATATACATTATGCAAACATACACAATATTTTTAAGATAAACCAGACATAACATGAAATGTATATATATATTTAGATGTCTGCCCTAAAAATAAAGTTAAATGTAAAAATGGCGATCCACTGTTGAAATTAGCGCAAAACCTAATTTAACTTTTACAAATAAGTACAAAAACCTTTAGGGCAGAATTAATAATGAACCATAGATATTTGTTTTACTTTATATACATAGATTGGCAATATAAAAAAATGACTTAACAATTTTTATGAAATAAGATTGTGGTCTAAAATAAATATATATTAATTAATTTATTGTAGCGAGTATTATCAATTCTTTTAAAACGTGAAAATGGTAGAAACTATTCTCCGTTGTATTTTGTCGAATATCCCTTATTTTCTAATAATTAAAAAGTCATTTTTGTATATGCATTATACATTAAGTGATTTAGGCCATGAAATAATGTTCCTTATATTATAGAAATACTTAACATGTGTTCAAGGGACATTTATTGGCAAGTTAACTATTTAATATGGTCAATAGTCCAAAGAATCTAAATATCATATTCGATCAATAATGAAATTATACTGACCCGTTAGTTTAAAACACTGCTTACACCGTGCACAACTAGGAATAATATATATATATAATAATCTAATTAGCAAGCAAACAACTATTTCATATTGTGCATACAAATGTTTTATTGTAGGTACCTATAGCTTCATTTAATGCTGGAAATTTCAACGAGTAAGTTGTATACATAGCTATGGATTAAATTAATTATATCTATGGTTGTATATGAAACCAAAGCCCACGAGTATAATAATTAAAGAATTGGCGTCCTTGTGAGTAGCACTATAATACATTTACTTCATTTTATGAATACCTACACGCTCTTAACTAACGACATGCTTCTACTCCTAACGGGAATAAATTTACTGTACTTGACTTGACTTGACTTGACTTGACAGAAAAACAGAAAAATACAGACATTATGGACGACATAGATGAATGAGATATGGCGAAGTTTCTGAAATAAAACCAGGTCGCAAAGTCGATTGCAATGAATAATAAATCTAATAATTGTTAGCTAAAAATTATTTAGTGCCATCATTTCTTAGGTGCATGCAAGAACATACAGGGTGATCGAAAAGTCACTCCGCGCTGATTTATTTAGATTACAACATATTAAAATGATACATTATAATGATTAACACATATAACAACAAGAATATGTTAAACAAGAATTTAACAATTTGTTTGTTTTCGTATATTTATTTTTATACGTGTTAATCATTATAATGTATCATTTTAATGTGTTGTAATCCAAATAAATCACTGCGGAGAGACTTTTCGATCACACTGTATTATCCATAGTTTAAAAATCTACAAAATATGAAAATAGATTATATGACATAATAAGCTACTTAAAATATAATGAAAATTAACAGAAAACATTTCAAAATTCCAGCTAACTGTTATGTGCATGTGTAGAAGAATAGAATAAAGATATATTAATGTTATTCGTAATTTTTATTATTGTGGATTTTTATCATTCATAGTTATAATTAATTTAGACACTGTTATGAGGACATAATAGTTTCCACAAATCAGTTCCTCATGTTGGATCACCTCTGTGTTCAATCACTGTTATGATGACGTAATAGTCTCCACAAATCAGTTCCTCATGTTGGATCACCTCTCTGTTCAGTCACTGTTATGATGACATAATAGTCTCCCCAAATCAGTTCCTCATGTTGGATCACCTCTCTGTTCAGTCATGTTGGATCACCTCTCTGTTCAGTCATGTTGGATCACCTCTCTGTTCAGTCATGTTGGATCATCTCTGTGTTCAGTCAGCAAGTGTCTTTCAGCAGTTTTTGTTTCTTATATTTTAAGAATAGCAGATGCTGTACAACATGCCTCATGATCACATATACCATTCGAATGAGTTCAGATGCAGTCTAATAGTAATTGATTAAACGATTATACCATGTTTTGAACTGATTCATAAATAGGAAAACGAAATTGACCTAGTATCATCTTTACATTTATTACAATGACCAATAAATTATATTGCTTTATCAAAAGAAACAACAACCAAGCAGAACACCACATATGTGTTAACAAACTGTATAATTGCGGTTTAAAATCCTCCTCCAAGCAGAGACAGTAGGTAAGCCGACAATGTGATAAGGTAAAGACATGTCCATGTGAACCATTTCCCCAAAAAATTTTAGTAAACGATTTAAATTGTATTCCTTTGTTTTATAAAAAAACTAATTGCAATCAATACTGCGTAATATATTTTATTCATAAGAATACATTTTTTATAATTATAAAATATTCTTTTGGGTGCAGTAAGATATTAAGCGATAAAAGTTTCATTATTTAAAAAAATTGCGTGCAAATTTAAATAATTTATGCTTATTATTTGTATGAATAAAATCGAAACATTTTGTCACAGTCTCCATTTAAAATTATTTCGAATTCTGAAATAAATTCTAATTAACTTGATGGTGTTATCGAAAATCTATTGTCATCCAAATAAGGTATTTAAATATTATTAGTTCAGTGTACAAACGTTCAATGATACATCCACGTGACTGGGTGCCTGTACCTTCATTGAGAAGTTTACCTGAGAAGCCTGTACCTGGAGAAGTTATTTACAAAGACTTAAATTCGTCTTTGACAGGTATGTGTTCTGTCTATTTGATGTATTTTTAATACCTGTATGGCTTTTACTTGAACAATGAAATCACGCGTGAGTTAAAAATGTGATCACCAAAGCATTGCATAAATGTGTCCTTAAAATGCGCTGAAAATGCACAAATATTTAATAAAAAAATAAGAGCAGCCATCCAATAATGTAATTTAAGTTTAAAAAAATTAGGCAACAGTATGGAAAAAAACTACGTCAATTATTCATTCTGAAGTTGATAAGTTGATATGTAATATAAGTATATATAATACATTTCTTTAAATATCTTTTAATGTAAAACTAAAGCTAGTGTTTAAACATTTATTTCATTTATAGTGAAATATTGACGAATTAAAATATAGAATGTGATTTAAGCTCCAAAAAACAGCATTTTACTTTTATGTATCCCGTTATTTCATAAATCAGAGTTCTCTACTGTATACCAAAATTGCAGGAATCAACATTGCCCGGGTACTTCTATTTCTATGATTATATCATCCAAAGCATAGAGTAATGATATACAAAGAGTGTTTACTCTTATCGATTTCATATACATCGCGCTGTAAATCGTCGTATATAAAAAATCGTTTTATTTTAATAAATTTTATGTAAATGGGTAGGAAAAAAGTAGTATTAAATATTTTGATTAAATTTATTTTAAGAACAAAGATATAATCATCCAATTTTAACATCCGTAAGTTGTCTATAATAAATAATTTATTGCCTGTATATCTCAAACTGTTTTCTGCATACACGATTTAATTGCTCTCAGTTTTTAAACCTATATTTTGCATAAGCTTTCAAGTAGGTAAATAGTAGTATTGAACTGCATGCAGAATTTAAAAGAATGAACACCCTTTGTATAATTACTCTATGATCCAAAGTTTCTACAGTCATCCAGTGTAAAATGTTTAAAAAGAGAGTTTCCTCTCAAGGACAGACACTCTTAGGCAGTGGTGTAGACCAGCTGATAAGGTCATATGCCTTCAGACTGACAATGATGATGTAGCCGACCCAGAGCAGGATCTGCAGAGAACTGAAGCAGAGTTTCACCTTCCGCGTTCCACCGAGTTCGCCACCAACATGCTTTTGTGAGAAAAGAGATGAAGAGTTAGGGAGGGTGTTTAAAAAGAGGTTAGAGCCGAAAAAATATCCTTTTAAAACTTAATCTAAAATAGTATAGTTGTCAAAAAGAATTGATCGATACAATATATTAAAAACAAAATTAAAATTAACAATTTGGCTTAAGCTTATTTACATTAGCATATTAATTATCTATAACACATTACAGTTATTGGCATTTATTTACCAAAACAATTCGTTTGTTACTTTTCCGTTCTCTTCGTGTAAAGTAGAGAAACAATGTTTAATAAACTTCTGAGAACTGGATCTTTTAAATTACGTAAAATATAGAGATGAAAAAAATAATTTATACATTTATACATTATTGCCTGATATTTATGCCACATTTTTCTTACTCCCATAAATCTTGTAATTTAGTGTAATCGTGGATATGTGAATAGTTATGGCTAGAGTTTACTGAATAATAAGCTGTATTCATGTTTGAAATATTTACATTGACTCCTTGCTTCCATATGGACCTGAATAGTGGATTTAATATTGAAATACGGAAAACAACATGCTTGTTTTAGATGCATAATAATAATTTAGACTACCATATATAATTTATATTTTAATTAAATTCACATTATATAAAACAAAAAATTTAGCGAAGTTTCCCTTTTCCTTTACATATATATATGTTCAAAAAGTTCCTATAATATAGAAAAAAATGGTTTTTATGAAATAAATATATTAATAATAATCAGAAGTGTACTCGTAAAAATGAAACTATACAATCAGAGTGTACAAACAATAATGTTTAAACGGTATGTTGTGGGATACACAAATTAATTGTCATAGGGATCGACCTGCAGCCCATCCTTGTCAACATGGAAGTGCAGTTGGCTGAAGGTGCGCTTGTTGATGGAGTCGAGAATATTTGTAGGGAACCTGGCAAATTTCATCGTAATGATTTAGATCTTTTTCAGATGAGTTATATTTCTCGCTTTCTGAGCAACTATTTCCGGTTTCAAGATTCCCCAAAGTGCGTTATCGCAGGATGTCAAGTCTGGACTTCGCGGCGGCCATAGTGTCGGTCCAAATTTGATGACCCATCGGTCTTGGAAATTTTCTGTCATGAATTCTCTTGTTTTCATTACCGTGTGAGCAGGAGCCCCATTCTTTTGCACATGAGATGTCATGAGAATACCTTTAGCTTCTAGTGCAGGGATGATTTTTTCACAAAGCATTGTAATATAGCTTTCCGCAGAGACCGCGCGGAAAGAAAAATGTACCAATGAGATGCTTAGCCGACATTGATGCCCACACCAAAACTTTTGAGGGGTGCTGTTTCACTTGTTCGCAGAAATTACTATTTTGTTTAGACCAAAACGAAAGCCGCATACTACCACAACCATCGGCATATACTGCCCACTCATCCGTGAAAAAGAGTTTATCTCTTCTAATGTTGTTATTGCATTTTTCCAATATTTGTTGGCAGCATAAGACACGATTCTCGTGATCTGC
>JAYRBW010081916.1:0-23378 GCA_036023295.1 Invenusta paracnida | reverse complement strand
CTGTATCCTTTGTATTGAAAGAACATTAGAGAATAATCAAAATTAGTTTCATTTTTAATTATTATAATTAAAGGTATATATATCAATATTATATAAGAATGATATTAATATACATTAATCTGGTCATTTTCATTAATTAGGAATATTAAAATTTGTAAATAGCACAGATTTGCAAAACATGTATAATATATATAAATACTACTAAAATTTGAAAAAAAGGATTTATAAATGTTTCAAATTAAAATATAAAGGAGAAATAAAAAAATAAGACATTTTTTAAAAGAAACCTAGAAATATTTTTAAAATATTTTAATTTAAAATAAAGTCAAAGATATGAATCTATCTATATACTTAATTAAATTATTTTAATAAGTGATAATTTAAATGGGCTCTTAAATAATATCATAATTAATATTAGGAATGTATTAATAAAACTCATTCTATTAAAATTCTATAAATGGATAGCAATTTTACTGTAATGCATTAAATATTATTGATTTATTAATTTTAAAAATTTTCCTTTTAAAATTATAATCCCTGTCTCTTATTTTACTAGCTTTAATCATCAGGATATGCCAAACCAAATTTTTTGCCTTTAAATATTATTAATTTTAATTTTTAATAATAAAATGTGTAGTAAGCATGTATTAAGGTTTATAAATATATATCAATATGCTCAAAAAAACATGGCAAGATATCTACATAACTTAAAATGTATATCAAATATTTTAGAAGACTTAAAAATTTATAGCAAGAATTCTATAAGGCATAAAATGTATAGAAAGATATTTACTGGATATATATACTACAATGTCAAAAAAGTTTAGAAATATGTATATATAGGACTTGTTATTATTAAAAATGTATAGCAAGCATTTTATAATTTTATAAGGCTTCAAATAAAAATGTGTGACAAGTAATAACAAAAAATATACTGTTAAATTTTTTTTTTATTATAGAAGCAAATAAACTAATATGAATATTAATAAATAGTTAGTAATACTAATATAGTTGTTAGATTATACAGCTATAGATTTTATTAATCTACTTGTAGACTAAATAAAAAATAATAATACAATTTATTTTATTGACATTTAATTTAATTTACAGTGTTTATTGGTATATACAATGGTGTAATACTATTGGAATATTTATACTATATTCAATGCCAATGGTATTCAATAGTGTTGAATATTATTGGTACAATATTACACTATACACTATACTTATAGTAATAGCATGGAAGCTTCTATTGGTAGATATAGTGTAAGCTTGCTGAATTAACATCCCAGTAACCCTGAATTAGTCATCCACAACATCCAGTAACCCTTTATCTCATATTATAAAATTAAAGGTAGAGATCACTGACACTGTAGGTCTCATTTCTTAACTTTAAAAATTAAAAGGCTATCATTTTTGATTTGGTTCTAAGTAAATTTAATTACCTCTAGGTATAAATTATTAAATTAATATCTAATGCCAATGCAAATGCCAATATCTATTAGTTATTACTTTTTGTTGGTTGTTAAATACCTCTTAATGACAAAGTTTTAAACTATTGGCGATTGTGGAGTTCTTGGTCTTAATTTCAATTTTTTCAGAAAATAAAAAATACAAAAAATAAATGTAATTTACAAGTAACCCCTATACACTACTAAAAGTTGACGGCCTCAACAACACCACGATTATCAAGCATCTCACTATACATTACAATAGTATTACGAAATATTAATTTAATTTAATTTATTTTGTTTCATTTACGTTTTATTTATTTTCCAAACAAAATTTAATTTACGGCCAAGAACTCCACAATCGCCAAAATATTATTAAACATATATACAACATATTAATATTATATAAATATAATACAATCTTGTTCAATTGTTTACAGTTATTATTTATAAAAGAATATTATTATTAGAATATAAAAAACATGATATAAATTACATAAACAAAATATAATACCATCAAATTGATACCTTTTGATGTAATAAGCCAATTAAATATCGCATACAAATGGAAATATTAATTTTTATAAACAAATATTTTTTCCTTTTTAGTAGTTGAATATGCGTTAGATTTTATTTATATTTTTTATACTTCTAAAGAATTATTATCAAGTAGTACGATATTTTTTCTATCACGCGAGAAGATTTTTGCTGTTTTCAGGTTCATAGGGTAAGGATAGATGCTTTTTGCAGAGTACATAAGGCTGGTTTATACTCTTTGTTGTATGTTTGATGAATTTGTAAATGACGTACGATATTCTCAAGTCGAAAATATCTATACATTACTGTAAAGTAATTATTTTTTATTCATATATGTGAAAAAATTTTATTCTATATTTTTTAATGTAATATATTTGTTAAATCTTGTAAAGAGCTGTTTTCTAATAACCATATGCATTGGATTAAATACAATTATAACTGAAAACCTTATATTATAGGCACACAATTTATGCATTAACTACAAAAACTCAATAGTAGTATTGCGTTTTAATGGGAATTATTCATATAAAATGGGTGCCATATTCGTACTTTTTTAGAGCTTGCAAATTAAATTGATCTCAGGAGCACTTTTCAAATTTATACCGTCGATAAACAATGACAAACAGGTCTGCCAATTAAACGACATAGCACAGCTGCAAGCCAGAGGTCGAGCAAATTTCCCTGAGTGGGATTAAAATCCGGGACCTTCTGTTCACAAGACTAACGTTCTTACCCACTGAGCTACTCACCATCATATTCTTGGTAATAAGGCTATGTTGATCTGATCTTTTAGTCTATTTCGTGAATTCGTTTATCTTTAAAGTTATGACATTTGTCGCCTCCATATTTCTAGAAGTTTTTTATAAATAGAAATATGATAAAATGGCTTTTTTGACTTTGCTTCGTCGAATAGTATATATGAATTATATGTAACATTGTCCAAATTAAAATTTATTCGTTTTTCATAGGTATTGACTAAAATGTTTTGACTAAAGACAGTTGCAAGAGTTGTCACTTTGTTTGAAAGTGTCGTGTTTTATTCCACTCTTAAATAATTCATAAATTTTAAATATAAAGTTGTGTAATTAATGTTAAAAATATGTTTGACACACATTTTGCGTGACACTATTAATTATCAGTAGTATAAAAGTTTAATTAAATGTGCATTTTGATTATTTGAAGAACCTTATGTAGCATGTAATTGACCCGATTTATATGGTGGACGAAAGGGGACAAAACGATATTCACTCTAAAATAGCTGACAATAGTGAATTTCACTCCTCAAAAATGAATTTCTGTCGTGAAAAGTGAATTTCTCTCAAGAATAGTGAATTTCTCTCGTGAAAAGTGAATTTCTCTTGGGAAAAGAGAATTTCACTAAGGTCTAGTGAATTTCTGTCGTGAAAAGTGAATTTCTCTCAAGAATAGTGAATTTCTCTTGGGAAAAGAGAATTTAACTATAAAATACTGAATTTCACTGAATAACAGTGAATTTCTTTCGTAAAAAGTGAATTTCTCTAGTGAAAAGAGAATTTCTTTTTAAAATAGTGAATTTCACTAATGTATAGTGAATTTCTCTCAAGAATAGTGAATTTCTCTAGTGAATAGAAAATTTCTCTTTAAAATAGTGAATTTCACTGAATAACAGTGAATTTCACTAAGGTATAGAGATTTCTCTCAAGAATAGTGAATTTCTCTAGTGAATAGAGAATTTCTCTTTAAAATAGTGAATTTCACTAAGGTATAGAGATTTCTATTTAAAATAGTGAATTTCTCTTTAAAATAGTGAATTTCACTGAATAACAGTAAATTTCACCAAGGTATAGTGAAAGGCAGAAAGTGTACAACCATAGACTTTTAGAACAATAATTCATTTAAAGTCTATGTGTACAACTTAAAGTTGATTATTGGAGATTGATTAAATTTAGAATATTATGCTTACAATATAAATGAATTGATGAAATCAAGTGCAAGCATTTAACATATTCGTTAGTGAAATTCACTGTTATTCAGTGAAATTCACTATTTTAAAGTGAAATTCTCTTTTCACTAGAGAAATTCACTATTCTTGAGAGAAATTCACTTTTCACGGGAGAAATTCACTAGACCTTAGTGAAATTCACTGAATAACAGTGAATTTCACTATTTTAAAGAGAAATTCTCTTTTTACTAGAGAAATTCACTATTCTTGAGAGAAATTCACTATACCTTTGTGAAATTCACTGTTATTCAGTGAAATTCAATATTTTAAATTGAAATTCTCTTTTCCAAGAGAAATTCACTATTCTTGAGAGAAATTCACTATTCTTTATTGAAATTCACTTTTCACGAGAGAAATTCATTTTCGAGAAGTGAAATTCACTATTTTCACCTATTTTAGAGTGAATATCGTTTTGTCTCCTTTTGTCCGCCATAAATAAGAACGTTGGAATGAAACACCTACATTAAACATAAAACTTGATTATTTACGTTTGAAATTATGTATATCTAGTCTCTAGGCTTAAATTAGGCAACACTATTCAGATGACGCAGATGGTTATATGTATACAAATAATATAATAGATATAATTATGTAAGTGTATACCTATACCTACACCTACATTCACAACATTTCTATCTCTTGATGACTTTTGCCGGAGTGTAAGCTAATATATAATATGTTTTACAGATATGCAATTAATTGAATGCAACTGTCTAAATATCTATTGGTCAGTGATTACCTCCTGCTTCATCAGTTGACCTTACAAGCTGCTTCTATAAATCCTGAAGAGTTTTCTTGTATACACTACTGAATACGTAATAAGTAGACTTTTTCTTTGGAACAGAAATTTAATGCTCTATACTAGTCATATTTGATTCTCATATATGTGTGGTGATGGTCTATTTTATATAATATATAAAGCAGACCATTTGAAAGAATAAGTGACATTTTTACTCTTTCAAATATACTTAAGACATAAATATTGATTAAATTATAATATGGGATCGGAGTCAGGAATAGTTTTAATATTAAATTTAAGTATAAAAGAATTATTAAATCACACAATAAAACATTTATTTAAGTAGAATGTTCAAAATCCCTTTAAAGTTATATATGTATACAGAAAATTAATTTTAACTTACAATATTTATTTTAGACTTGTTGAGAAAATTATTTTTATTTCATTCGATTCAAAATAATCTGTTCTTTCATAACTAAAGGGATAATATAATAACGTTGTATAATATTGCAATCATATTACGTCCTATAATTATATTCAAGAAAAAACAGTAAGCGCTTTTAAGGAGAACAATAAGAATTTTCTCCAGTCAAGTCACGCAGAGATCTTATGCATGGGTTACACATTAAGCTGTCAACCGCTCTCTGAGTTCCGTTTGAAGTAACACATTTATCAAATATAATGAGAACGTATTACAAACTAAAAAAATAAAGAATATACAAGGACCCTAACTTTTATAAATGTAGGATAAATTTAAATGTTAACTCACGGCAACTCTCGAATAGACTTTTCTTCCCATTTAAGCATTTATATTTCTATACCCACTTTTATATATACACTCAACAAAGTGGAAAATTACATTTTAGTAGTATTGAGTTATGGAACTTAGTATTAGTAGGTACATGCAGTATGTAGAATATATTATTAGAACAGATATTTATATATATATACATTTACCTGTAAAAATATTGCCAATATACCCAATGTGTAAATAGACTTTTTGCAAACTTAGTTAGAAAATCGTAGTTAGAAAATCGTACTTAGAAAAAACGTAGTTAAAAAATCAGAGTTCCGCAGATCAAAAATAGTTTAAAATAGCAATTAATTTTTTACAGTAAAGACATTTTATTGCAACAAATCTAATATATTTATAAACATAACTTACTTTGGAATTGCATAAAATGTCAATAATCTCTTTATGGATAAACATCGAACGGTGTAATTGTCCCATATATGCATCTTGAATCTTGTCACTAATTAAATATTATTAATTATTAGTCCTTGATTATTAATAAATCTAGCAATAGGCAAAATTTATATAAATTATATATATATTTTTTTTTAATGTTTTATACGCTTGCTCTTATAATGGGCCTAATTACGTTTATATTATTATAAAGGTTATCAAGTCAGCGGAAACTCTGAAAACTTAAACTTATGTATAAATATAAAAACATCAAAATATATACGAATAAGTAGATATATAATTATATACTCAATAAATGTTATAAAACATAGCATAATAAAACAAATTTCAATACTACAAAAATGATGACAAGCCGAGTTTACAAAGGGTCAATATACTAGTGTATCTGAATTGTCAACGAAATTTTGATCTGATTTCAGTACAGATTCAATTATCTATATATACGGTTACACACTGTTTCCCCTAATCTTGTTTCGCATAATCATCATTTTAATCAAAAATGATGCAATAAATTAAGTTATCGATTTTTGTATCGATTTACCTAATGGCTGCGTATCGTTTCACCTAATCATAATTTACATACAAATTCCTTGATTAGAGTTCACTAGAAAATAAAATAGAGTGTATTGATAACATTTATAACTAATGGTTCATCTATCTATACAATAATAAGCAGGTAATGATACAAATAATATGATTAGAGTTCACTAGCTCATAATATAATAAGAATATCTGTACAAGCAGTATATCAATTAAGTTATGGAGAGAGCAACATTTGTACCCAGCAAGCGAGGAGGACAATTGTTAAGAGTGAAAAATTATCTATTTTATATAAACTGCAAAAACAAGACAAACGTTACTGGAAGTGTACAGTAAAAGAATGCAAAGTGACTGCTGTCACAGAGAATGAAATCCTGGGTAATCCGTCGCAGGAACATTTTGAAAAAGGTGTTGTCCGCCGTTAATCACTATTTTAACAATTTTTATGGCAATTTTATGCAATTTTAACAATTTATATGTGTAATTATTTTTATGATAATTTTATACAATTTTATGTGTAAATAAAAACAATTTTAGGCGAAATTAAATTTATCTTTTTCTGAGATTAGCATTAGGTGAAACAATATTAGGTGAAACAGGTTTAGATGAAACGGGTTTAGGTGAAACAGGGGGACACCATATATACATATGTATATACATATATATATATAGCTTCTTCTCTGACATAGAGAAGTTAGAAAATGTTAAAATTCAATTTAAAGACGTTAAAGTCTAGCATTCAATATATATATATATACCTTGTTATACACACCAATATATGTATATAATATAGTATTACTTGTACCTATATATTAATATATAAAACTGAAGTATTTAAAATACGGTAACTAGCTATATCAGTATAGGTAAAGTTTTAAAAAGTATGAATACAAATGTAAGATTGATAAAAGACTGCTAAATATTGAACATTATATACTGACTATAATCGAATATGATTTCAAACATAATATAAATGCTCATAATAAACACATTTTCTAGCAACATTTACAACAACTTATTATATGGAAAACTCAAAATGTTTGAATAAATAGTTCACAATAGGTATATAATACCGAATTCCTAAACTGAAGTTCTTGTGATGTTGTACATTATATTTTTAGAGTATACGTCATTTAAAGTTAGTTTTAATGCATTTCCTAAATGACTAAAAAATATTATCCAATAACTATGCGTTTATCAATTACAGCAAGAATATAAATATGTATAACATAAATTTAGCACAAATTTAACAATAATAACTAACCTATATACAGCATTTAAGATCAGTAAAAATAGCACAGCATTTACGATGTTACAGAGTATGTCTAAATACATTAAAATCAATGCTCGTATTTATAAACTCACAATTACATAGAATAAATATAGATAACCATTACGCTGTCTTTTTGTATATCTAATACTTAAGAGAGGTCAAATAGCTTCCATATGTGTGCACAAACCAGATGAACAGAATCCCGAAATATTTTATCTTCAAACGTGGTCAATCTGACAGACACTTACTTGAATTCAAAGCTACTGAAATTTAAGTAATTAAATGTTCATCTTTTAATAATTCATCTTCTAAATTAGGATAAATTAAAAATATGTACTTTGGTTCCTGACGTGATTAATTATAAGCGAGCAACTAGTATTGAAATAATAGCATGATACATTATATATAGTATCAATATGCTGATAACGCACCGTCATAATTTCTCACGTTTCTTATTCTGTATAAACCTCTGATTTACATTAATGCTATCAACTGAACAAATGGTATACATGTAAATTAAAATATTCTCCTACCTCGTACCTAATCCATTTTAGTGTATCATATTTATATGGTCCTTCTTTACAATTTTAATGTGCATTTTAATTTTTACAAAAAATGAATCATATTTTATGGTTTCAGAGTACACAAATATCTTATTATTAAAGATAAATAACTGATAAAAATAATAATTAAAATATTAACCGTAATCTCTCCATAACCATTATAATTATATGTATGATAATTGCGTTTGTCTTTATAATTTCGGTGCTGTCGAATGCTTAATATTATACTATTTATAACTAATAAGAAAAATGTATACGCTATCAAGATTCCTAAATGCAAATAGTCAAGGATTATAATTCTAAAGTAGGTATATACACATAAATCGAACAAGCAAGAGATATAAAAGTGACGAAGAACATATTATAAAGGATAGCTGCTATAGCCCATACAACTACTCGTATTTGTATATCATGCACAGTGTACATTATGGAGACATTGACAATCATGTTTACAGCAGCATCAAATTACTTATAGACAAGGCATAATATCACTGTAGAATTAGTGGGCAGTGTATAGTATATTCTACTAGGTCCATAGAGTATTGCAAAATTGGTCAAATTTTATAATTCGCCGCTCGAGATGTCAATTTATTAGAAACCATACTGTAGGAATATAATACAGTGAAATGTAAACATTTGTCTAATACTAAAACCTAATTATTGCCAACAGTCATTCAGAAAGAAAAATCTACAACATATTTCGATTATCAAGCTATAAATTAATATCGATCCCCGTTCAATATACTAGAGGCATATCTTTCTTATAAGTATTCATGAGGTTATGGTTATGAAGACAGTAAAATTATAACTACGCATGGGCTATATGGTGATCCAAAATAACACGTTTTCATAAAGAAAATGACGATTATAATACGTCTAATGCCGTAATAATTAAAGACGTATTATCAAGACATTTTGTGAAATTTGAATATCTATATAAACCAAATTAGTCATACATTTATTATAGGTGATTTTATATATTAATAAAGCTATCATTTTTATGCATCGTTAATTACATTTTAGGACAAATAATGTCCAAATTCTTTATTAAAATCATTTACTAGAATTTTTATAAATAACAACTTTAATGTCGGTGGACTGACTCACCTTCTAGATGTTTTGTGGTAGGGTCGGAAGGTCCTACTCAGACCGGCAATATCGAGGCTGACCCGACTTCTGAGAACCATCGAATTAAACTGGTCCGTATTTCTTGCCAACAGCGGAACCAGGGCTTTCAGCTGCTCCGCATTGGTCTTCGCGAGGGCTGGACCGCCCTGGTAGGCTGGAAGGCCAGAGGGCAAGAGATAGACAGCACCATCGACCAATCCCGTGCTGAATAGGCGTTCTAGGTGTACGAATAGAAATATGTCATTAATCGATATATAGTCACATTCTCTGAAGAAGTTCCGAATTTATTGTACTCGAAAGATTCTATCAAAACAATGAATTATAGAAGCTAGTCTTCAACAACGAGCTATTACTATTGTAAAATAATATTAAAACTTCTTCTAATGTTATGCAATAATAAAGTTTATAACCATCGTCTTACGATTTCTGGTCACGATTACTGTTTTAGAGTACCTACTAAGACAATCATATTGAATTTGGAATATATGTTATAGCTTTTGATTTAAAAAAAGTTTGTCAATCTAAGAAAAGACTACAGAAATGTGTGTAAGGTTTGAGAGTCGCTATATTATCCGCTTTAAATGCCTTCCTTCAATTGTGCATTGTAGCTATTTATACGACAGCTTATCACAGACAAATGTAAGCCATGGAAAAGCGATTACAGGGGTGGCCCTTTCAATTTCTTAGCTTTCTTTTAATTGCTGTTCTGTGTTTAGTTGAATATATTTAAATAAAATATCAATGACAAGTTTCGAGCATTAATATATTGTGTAGTACTATTAATATATTTTATTTTAAGAATTTGTAGAAGCGGATTTCTTATTATTATATGACTGATTCTATAGCTATTTATTTATATACATAGAAGTCTGTGGGTATAACAGTCTACTCTTTTAAAATGTATTCTTTGAGATAAGATAAGTATATACATGTATGAAGATGTGATGTATATTGTTTTATATATTAGAAATGGTACAGTTAGATAAAATATTTTTAAATGTTGAATGTAATTTTATTCTTAACAATCGTTTGTAATAGTATTTTATCCTATATAGTTGAATTCTTCAGGCTTCAGAAGCAATATAAAAGCCTGTATTGTAAGAGGAATATTAGTATAATATTTATCTCCCTGTAATAAAAATTATTTCGATTCTACAATGAAAATATAAATTTGAAATCTCTTGAAAAATCTATTCTCATCTATGGTACCTATATATATCCTACAAATACATATACAATATAATAAACTCTTAAATGTGCTAATAATTATTCATTATACATAAAGAATTCTTAGGAAATCACGCACCAATGTAACATACACAGTAAATATTCTACAGATCTATTTAGCAAGATAGTATTTAATTTAATGTCACGGTTCTAATTATTGTTGCGTGTCGCTTTATAGGATCTTAGTTCATTCACTACCGGATGATATAAAGATATTACCTATATGTAAATATGTATTTATATGTACTCGTATGCAAGTATGCGATATCCCGAATATGGTATCACAATTAAAGTTATCGATAAATTCGGGTTTAATCATAATATGAAGTCAATAATAATTTACAAACAAAAAATTATATTTTAAAATACCTAGTGATTAAAAAATATACACTTTGGTGTGTTATATATTTTTTTAACTATGAACATTTCAAAGTAATATTAATAATGAACATTTGAAAGATTACAAACCATCTATGATTTTTGAAGATTCATTTAAAACAGTAATTTTCAACAGAACGTCACATATAAATGACATAATATACACAATAAAAATTCATATGAATATATTTACTGGTTTATTTCTAAATCAGGTATATACCAGTATATTATACATATATATCAAATTTCAATTAGACATATAAGTAAAGAATCAGTTAAAGTAGTGATAGTATGCGTGCTGTTTTCTAATATTGAAATTAACTAATTATGAGAATATGTGAACATTTCTAAATATTTTTATTACGCTCATATTGTGTTTATATATTGCAATTATCAGTATACTTACCATATTTCGTAATCACAAATTTTTAAATATGCAGATTACTGTTCTAATTTTAGGCCATTATATATACATATATATGATATATTTAAGAATTAAATAATCATATATACAATGTTCAGCGTTATCTTTATTAACCAATTCAGTGTACAATTTATTAAAAAGGTGCATTATTGGTACGATACTAAGGATTGTAAATTCATCATGCAACATTTTATATATATATACCTTTGATATATCACTTATAACAAACTGATATAATCAAATTAGTTTAGTATATGTAATGTATGCAGGTATATGTAATTTATTTAATTGCACTAGGTACTAGAAAAGTGAACTTCTAGTAAAGTCTGCAAATTATCTCTATATATAAAATACACCTACGATAATTAAATTAACTGATGTAATCGAAATAACTCAGTTATAATGAATGCTTAGTTAGGTATAAGTAGCGATATATATTTATGGTATTGTAATTAAAAGTGAGTAATTTGCAAAAAAATTTATTTAAAATCTATATCAATGTGACAAATATATATTATTAAATATATATCATTAATCTGGTAATATTATATCTTGTGGAATGGATTATTGACTAATATGACTCATCATTACAAAATTTATAATAATCATGTCTGTAGGCTTATATACAGTAATTTGTAATGAATATTTTTGAAATATCTAATATAATATTTTTCTTTAAGAGAAAAGATATAGTTTCCAATAAAAACAAAGTAATAACAGTAATGGTCTTTATAAAAGCATAATATTCAATATTTCCCTTTTTAATTCAAAACTATTATTATAAAATGATGTTCAATACTTGCTTTATACAAATTAATAAAATATGTCATTGAACAATTTTAAAATCTTTAAATTTTATAGGTTATTACAATTATCGAAAACTGTAAAACTTTATAATATTGGTATTATAACTAACAATTTAAGAAGTTAAACTTAAACTATTCAAAATATAAAGTAACATTAACTCTGTCATGAATTTCCAAAATGTCTAGATAGGTACAAAGGACAAACACCAAGAGTAGAGTTTTCAAATACATAAATAGTATTTTTAGAAAGCAATATTGAATTTATAGTAATTAGAGTATTTTCATAATAAGGTGGGTACAATGAAGAAATTACGCGCAAAACTGTATCTAATAAATTATTTTTCAATAAAAAGATATTTGACAAATCAAGTATAAGTAATGTATTACAGTATACAAAACTAAAATAACTCAAACTAATAAAACAAATTGTAAACCAGGTAGTCTTCAAGAATTACATACTTTTTCAGTATGTATATATGCTCAGTTTATTTTAGAATTTATTCGTATTTAACATTGAATAAATGATGTCTTACTTTATATTTTTAGAAGCATGGCAAATTAAATAGATAAAAATAATGTGGTCTAAAACAACATTTTTAAAATAATGTAACAAAGCTGATGATATTTCAGAATGTATTAGTAATATGGTTTATAAGGCTTTTTAGAAATGAATGTATGACACTTTCGAAAAAACGAATTTAATATTTTTTTTATAGCGAACTTTTAACCGTATAGTATTTATCAAGTTGGCATGCTGAAAAATACACAAATAATTCATCTCATAAGCGCTCGACAACTAGTGTAACTATAAGTATACTGCAATTAATCATCCTGAGATTATTTGTCATAGACTCAAACACCTTATGGGTATACACATAATGTATTATATAAAATGAATATTGCACACGGATATAAAGCTTTCTTGTGGCTAATATATTACCAGTATATCATCGAGAAATTTCTTAAAGCCACATAAATATGGTACAATTTTATTGACATATCGATATTTGGACAGAAATAATCGCCTCAAATACATTATACCTGTCTAAGGTATGTACCATAGTTTATTATAAGAAGATATAGCTTTGAAAGAAATCATTGACAACCAAATATGCGGACGCATATGCAAGATATAGTGCGATGGAGCACATACACCACATACTAACAAACGGAACATTACAGTTGTAGACCCATACATAACAGTCATCTCTACAGCAGTCCTCAACTATGTACACATTATAACACAACTACTAAGTCTACCTGAAGAGTGCTAAGGACAAAACCACCAAACAAAAGATAAACAATAGACTATCTATATAGTGTACCTACATATATATATATATTTAGAACTATTAAGGTATACAGTACTAACAACGTGGTATTCAGATGAACCACTTCTTAGTAGGTATGTCTGACAATTGACTTCAAAACCAACAAGTAACACACACAGCAATAGTATGCAGAATAAGTTCAACATCACTGCTTTGTAAACCACTGTGATCCAAATAGGCACTACCTAAAGGTAGTGTATAAAATGTAGGTAGTACAGAAACGAATAACAAATTAAATTGTAGACAATTTATTGCGTATATAAAATCTACCGCTACTGCTAACGTCTTATCGATCAACGTAGTAATATTTTCTGAATTACTACCTCAATGAAAATGTTTACACAATTTCATTATTTTAAATAGGATATCGAAACACGCCCTATAACAGTTGTTTAGTATCATTTAGTAACTATATATAACGTTATTCTAATTACATTGCAGCCGAAATGCTTTCTACGAAAATCTACATATTAACGTCTTTGGGGTTTGAATTGTTTCTATTAAAATAATCAAATATATGTAAAAAGAACAGTGCAGTTAAAAGCAGTTAGATATATTTCAAAAAAAGACAATGTATAGTTTATACAGCCAACAGCTGCGAAAGCACCCATTGAGCATATTAATACATAAGGTAAAGGATAGCAGTACAGTGCATGTATATATATGGTACTGACAACAAAATAGAAAAATATACAATGAAGGCATAGGTGTATTTAATAATATACATAGCAAATAATGGAAGATGAAAAGCACAACAAAATTGGGTCGGTAGTTTAAATTCAGTCATTTATTGTAATTAAAAATAAGCAGAAAAATAGCATAATGATAATATATACAAAGATTATAAAGTTGGTATAGCACTGTTACGTAATATATATAATATTCAAAAAGTAGTCACCATCTCACAGAATTATTTAGATTCCAAAGGTGTGTAGAAAAATAAACTTTAACCGAGCAATTTAACAAGATAATAGCATTACATACACATATATAATGTTGTAAAATGTTATAAAACCTAGTTACGAAATGAAAATAACCACATAGGAATAGTAAGGACGTTTAGTAAACTTAAAAAAGTCTCTAATTAACTAAGTAGAAAAAACAATTTGTAGAAGGTAAAATTGGCAAACCAAAAAGGTGGGTGCGAATATGGACACTTGGGTTGGAATTGTTTAAGTTCGTATCGTTAGTACAATGTTGCCGTAATAATGCTGAGCAACAAATGACGATGTTAAGTTGTTTTATGTGGCAGACGCCATTGAAAGTACAAAATATTTCATTTGGAAAAACCTAAGATGAAAGTATTAACTGAATTGAATATACTTGCAAATTATGAAATTCAGAGGAAACAAATTGAGAAAAATGTTCAATAAAAATCTGAACAATGTTTCTGTACGAATCCATAAATTTATACGTACACAAAAATTGCATTAAGTGGCTAACAGATATTAAAAATGTAATATATAGCAGTAGTGTGTTTTGGAATGTGAGCACCAGAAAGGCTTATAATTAATGTAATGTATACAAAATATTTAAACGCAAAAACCATATTATAACGAAAAAATATGTTTCAAAAGGCAGAAGTATATGCATGCTTTTGACTGACTAAGCAACTCAAAAATCATGTCGTTATGTTAAAAAAAGAGCGATAGTGCAAAGGATACAAATATAATAATAATGTTAGTCAAGATAAGTTTTTATATATAAATGTAAACTTCAAATTACATATATACGTAAGTAGATTTTCTGATAGTATACGGGTAAGGATCTTAATTCATCATTTTGCAGGCGAATAATAATGGTTGAAAACCAAGAGAGACAGAAAATAAACACCCAAGAGAAGTGAAAGACAGCGATATGTAACCACAAAATACAATAAATCGATGAATTGATTAATTAATCACTATTTAGCCAAGGCAGAAAATAAGTAAACTACGAGATAACAGAGGTGGAACTCGAATTCACACCTGAGTCAAGGTCACTATCAGAGATTATGGAGCCTGTCGCCAGATCGTCATCTCCCAGTAGTATTCCATTGGCTGTGCCACCAACACGCGACCGACTGCGCATAAGCTGCTGTTTCCTCCGCTCAGCAGCGCCCCCTCCAGCCCCTCCGCCCGCCCCGCCACCGGCAGAACGAGGAGGCCTCCGTCGCTGACGATCACCCCGGCCCGTAGCAAATCCCTCGCCAGATTTAAGTGCCTCAAGGAGGTTATCAATCACACCCCCATCGTCTTCGTTCAACTGCTGCTGCGTTGCCTTCTTAGCCACCTTCTCCTTCGCAATACGCCGCTCTTCTTCGATCTCCTTGGCTCGGCGAATCTTCTCTTCCGTTTGTCGGCGTCGCTCATTCTCCTGGAGACATTGCAAATAGGCCGTCTTGAAAGTCTTAAGGTCATTGAAGAGATCCTCCATTGAGTACTTCTTTCGGTCGAGAGCGAGGTACTTGGCCACCTCTTCATAACGCTCTAACATCTGGTTCTGCATACTGACAAGTACTTCCATCTGCTCCTTAGCATAGGACACGAATCCTTTCATCACTTCGATAAAGCGATCACCGTCCCCCTGGCTCTTGTAAGACTTGAGATCTGTTTCAATGCTCCCAACGGACTTCTTCATCTCAGCGACTTGACTCTTGATTGCATCTTCAGAGACACGTGCTGCTTTATCAAGATAGGACATCTCCTCGGCAAGACCACAGACATCTGGGTGGTCCTTCTCGAGTTGACTAGCTAAATAGTGCATCAGAGTGAAATGGTTGTCTTTATCCTTAGTCGAGGTCAATTTAGTGAGAAAACTCATTTCAAAACCAATACACTGACCGTTCTTGGACCCACTGTTCAGGTAATTACCCATTAAAAGTACCATTTCAATCACCAAACGGAAATGTTCACTCTGTTTCACTTCTCGCAAGGCTTCAGTGGCTGAAACAATATTGGGTTTCACTTCACCTAACTTTTCTGAGAATTTCATTTTGAAAAGAATTGCATCAAGCCGCGGGATTAATTTCTTGATACTTGCCATCAAGCAACCAAACTGTTCTGGTTCAGCAAGATCGTCGTAATCATTTTTCAACTTTTCTAAGGCTTGTAATTGTTCCGTTTCCGGGAGACCTTTGATTAACTGTTCGACAAGGTTGATCGAAAGCATCGACTCATCCACTTCCATAATACGACGTTTAATTTCAGGATAAGGAATTTTCATTGAACCCAATAGAATGGACAGATTTTGACCAGTTTTTCCGTCAAGGACTCGTAACATTTTACCCTTTTTAATCTTAGAATCCTTCTCGTCCTCCACAATAACCTTTTTAGCTGGCTTAGATGAAAAGTTGTCTGTAAGTCCCTTGAAGAAATCATTGCTCGCGTGAGACTCCTCATTTAATTTCACCCAAATTGAATCCTCTGAAAGAAGCTGCATATTAATTTTGTTCCAGTTGGCTCGCTTCATCGGTGCTTCTAAGGTATAGCTTGTCTTTGGCTTTAGGCCAAAGGGGAGCTTGGGCTGAATTGGAAAGAATGGCCTCGGCATTCCAGGCATTGGAGGCGGTGGTGGCATTCCTGGACCTCCGGGCGGGGGTGGTGGTCTAGGAAAGCCCCCAGGGGGTGGCGGTGGAGGGGGAATTCCCGGTCCAGGTGGTGGTGGTGGTGGAGGAGGAATTCCAGGACCAGGAGGTGGTGGAGGTGGCGGTGGTATAGAAGGACCAAATGGCAACGGTGGTGGAGGCGGAATAGGCGGCCCCCCACTTGTAATTCCAGGTAACGGCGGAGGTGGTGGAATTGGTGGTCCCCCGGAAGTTACTCCAGGCAATGGAGGTGGAGGAGGTATAGCTGCACCGCCGGATAGCTGTGGTGGCGGTGGAATCGGCTTTGGTGACAGTTTATTCTCGAGACCCTCGGGAATTTTCACCTTGCCGTCGTCAATAGGGCTGACAATACCGCCCTCTGCAAGTGTTTTCAGTTTCACCTCCAGATTCGTGATGCGAGCTTCAGCCTCTTGTTTCTCTAGAAGAACGGCGTCTAACTTCTTCTGAATTTCTGAATTGTGTTGATCGCCGGTTGGTACCTCCAGCATTCGTTCAGTTAGCTTTTCAACATCAAAACCCTGGAGTTTCATTAGCTTTGGGTCCAAATCTCTGCCATCAGATTGCAAAATAATTTGTTCAATCACAGCCTCAATTACTCTAAAATACAGCGAACGATATGGTTCATCTCTTAGTAGGAGGAAATGCTGCAAAATCGATAGAAAACTGGATTCCGACTCTGTATTACAAATGGTACGATAAATGAATTCGAACACTTCCTTTGTGTCTGTAAGATCGGATTTTACAGATTCGAATCTTTCAAACATATCATCCATGTCATTTTCTTCACAATCTCTATAAATTTTGACATGTTTCTTCGTATTCGAATCACCCGATGTTTCTAAACGCTCTAAATGTTCATTGATACCTAATCTTCCCAATTCTAAACGCAAGTGAATTCGAAAGTCTAAATCAAGCATATCACCGTTCATAAATGTTGGATTTACCAGTACGTTAATCAACTGTAAACAAGGAAGGGCAAGATTTGGTATTTTCAAACCATATACTATGGACTCGAAGCGTTTTTCGGGATTAGCGTGCTTCCCAAGTTCAGCACTCAATGTGAGTCCTTCGAGAACTTTGTAGTGACCTTCAAAACTACACAAAATAATAGGGGAAAGAATTTCGATCGCACAGAGCATCAGCGACTCACTGCATGGCTCCAAACATCGGCCAATGTAGGTGGAGGCAAACATATGCTTACTTAATTGAAAGAGGCCATAACCGCAGTTACCAAAAGCTCGAATACAGCGCATACATAACAGAGCATTGTTGGCAGCAGCTGAGTGTCCCGTGGTCACCTTCTGAAGAACATCAAGCAGTGCATCCAAACCGCCGTTGGTGGACTGGTTGAACTCCTTAATCCAACTCACAGGACAACTGCTCAACTGTACACGCAGTGAGTCCAGGTGTTCAGCAAGTTGGGACTCAGTCATCTTTGAGTTGACAAGTGGGTTCACGTAGTTCTCCGGTCGGTCTGCATTGCGAGTCTTGTCAAGTTTCATGGCCGTTAGCATAATTCGCTTCTCTTCAAGTTTCTTTTTGCGCAGTGGTTCTTTCTTTTCCCTGGGTATATTCATGTCGTCCATCATGATTTCAAACATGTCGTTAATGGCTTTCTCATCGAGAGAATCGAGGCCCTGATCATCTTTTGGAGGTGTTACTGATGACTTGTTACGGTTTACTGTTTTATCCTTCTCCTTTTTTAATTTATCCTTTTCTTTCTCCTCCTTGGCCCCACCGAAAAAGTCTTTAACCTTGTGCATGGCTTTTTGTTGACGGTGAACAGCAAATGAGAACTTTCAAGCACCTGAAATAAACGTATACATAACAAAAATACAAATTAAATAAAGGCACTCAATTATTTAAAATAATGATATAAATATGTGTATTATTAATAAACATAGTCCAGTCTCAAGTGTACATTTATAAAATAGTGAACTAGACACAAAAAAGTCTAAATATATTTTATAGTTTAAATCTTGCTAGTAAAATACTTCGCTACCCACTGCAAATAATAACCATTAAATTACAAAAATATCACAATAATTAAACTCATTTTGAAACAGCCTTTCATAACTTGAACGACTGTGTTAGATTAAAAATATCGAATGAAACTTATTTCATGACACCACTTTTAGTATATAGTGACAAATAGCAGATTTTATATTTCATTTCTATCGTATTTTTTTCTTTTCCTGAAATGTATAACTAATAAAACTAGATATTTACATGATACAGGATAGAATATATGTAGTTAATAATATTGATTAAAATGTATGATTTTACTTATAAACAAAAAATTGTAAAAAGCAAATAATCGCTTTGTTGCTAAAATAGCTTTATTCAAGAAATGTTTGACAAAATTATTGTTTACTCTAATTTGCACTGTAAAATAGTAATTTTTCGTAAAAGAACTAAGAAAAATAAACCAATTTAACAATATTAATTTTATAATTAAAAAATGAATAAACTAGGAAAATGTGTACGAACCTTGCATAACTGTAAAGCGACCTATTGCTGTCAATTCAATTGAAATCTTGAATTATCTTCAATGGTGTTGTGAACCAGTTGAACATTTTGTTAAATGTATATTTAGTAAAAATTTTGAGAAATAATAATTAGATAAATTTGAACTTTAAATCCATGAATTTATAGGGAACTACTAAAATACATAATATTACAAACAAATTTATTATTTGACATGTCTTATAAATCCTTTGAGAAATGTGTACTGCTAACATTGAAAACAAAAACTAATCCAATATAGTTTAATTACAGTTTTAATAATAAACAGGCTTTTTAATTTAAAAGTTAAAAATGAACTAAACATAAAAATTTAAACTGCAGTCTAGTAACTAACATGAGTAATTATTAATAAGTATTAGTAACTTGTAAGTATTAGTATTACAAACTTATACATTATATTGACGAAAATTACATAGACAACTAAAGTAGTCACATAATACAACATTAAATACATATATTTATAGCATGCTTCAGTAAAGTATTACATCGGTCATATTATTATTGCCTCAGTAAAGTATTATATCCGTCATATAAAATTAGAGTAATGCTGGATAAACTTGCAAGAATACGTTTTTAATTTGGAAGAGGTATTTTACTAAAAATAGAGCAATTACATTTTTTTTACTTTCCAAAATTCTGTTGGAAAGTTCTTTCCAACATCCGAAACGTCAGCTGACTCTCGAAAAAGCCATTTTGGAAACAAAGCCTGAGTCAACTGATACTAAATTGAAAGATCGTTGTAGAACTAGATGGATTTAACGTATTGATGCTCTAAACTGGTTCAAAACATTACATCCCTCAAGTGTTGCATGCCTAGAAACAAATGTGACGAAGGCCCTCAATTGTGGTCGAATGATTCCTTGGCAGATTCAAAAGGACTATGCTTAGTATGCTTAACAACAGACTTTTTAAGCGTCTTTGTGATCACAAATTCATGTTTGTCCAAGGTGAAGCCAAGGACATTGTTGAGGCAATAGGTGATATCAACACGGTTCAAAAAACTATAAAACATCTTCGAGATACTATTCACAGTTTTAATGATCAATACTTCCAAGTGGTTGATAAAATGGCAGATACTGTTGGAACTGATATAAGATTGCCCAGGATTTGTGTGAGGCAACGTCATTGCGATAATGTAGCAGGAGATACTCCTTCGATGTATTATCGCCGAGTCATTACTATTCCTCTTTTTTTCATCTCCATCACATAATGATGGAGTTCGATAATCGCTTCAAAGCGCATCAAACTACAGCAATAAAGGGTTTGATTTTGGTGCCATCATTGCTATCCGATAATCTGGATGAATCAATCCGACATGTGAAGGAGCTCACAATACTGTATGAAAAGGATGTCCCTGATCCAGAAAATACAATCACCGAGTATGATATGTGGCAAACTAAATGGAAAATCCAGCGCAAAACTAATGGCCAGCAATCTTTGCATTATTATCTAATTGCTGCCTTTCGACACGCAACCATCATATTCCCCAACATAAGAGTTCTATTTGCTATTTAATGTACTCTGCCAGTGAAAACATGTTCCGCTTAACGATTCTTCAGCGGGCCAAAAAGAATCAAAACAAATTAAGATCAACAATGACCAATGATCGCCTCTCTGGTCTAAGTCTACTACATATTCACAGTGATATCCCAGTAGAGGTTGATGAGATAATTGATGAATTTGCCAGAAGACACCCTCGTCGTTTGCAATTCATAAACATGTTAGGATAGATTCAGGCTTTCTTTATTTGCATTACAAATATTTCTCCAAACGAGCCTTTGTTATATAATTTATGTATAAATTAGTTTGAAAATCTATAATTAACTGTATCATTACATCATTATGTACCTATCATTTACATAATCCACTTTGTAATGTTACACAATATGAATAAAAATGTATCATTGCATGTTTTTCTACCATAAGATTGGTGCCCCTCAAGGCCTTAGCGCCCCCTTCATGGAAATCCTGGATACACCACTGGGTTAGATACATGCATACCCACAGGCAGAACTAATTTAACTGAATTTTATTGAATATTTTAATGGGAATTTTGAGTCTTAATTATTTCACCACTAATTAATTAAAGAACTAAAGACAGGCCCAGCAAGTGATATTTAAATAGGCAATCACTACAAAATTAGCACTAGCTGCAGAGTAAAAAAATTCTGAGGGCACCATATTCACTTGCCAAGGACATAAACATTTGAAAATGATTTTACACCCTTTCAGTGCTGTGGCCTCTAATAAAGAGAGAGTTAACTTACATAATCCTAATACTGACAGTTCTTAATTTTATAATGGTAAATTGCTATCAGTCAAGTCAAAAGCCTTAAAAAACACTGGAGAAAAAGCATATTATCTAATATCTATGATCTATCTATAGTATTATAAGATATATATATATAAATTGTATACTATACTATACTAACTTATACTTTTGTTTTCAATTTTTTTTTATTTGAAAGGGTCATCAGTATGTGGCAAGACTTACCAAATAGTGACTTTCTTTTTTTATATACCAAGAGTGAATTCTAGCTATCTAATATAAATGTTAGGTTACTGGGATGTTGTAGATGACTTACTGAGGGGGTGTTGATAATCTGAAAGTAATTGGAGGTCACATGCTGCAACCTATGCCTATCTTAAAAACTGTTGAGTTACTAATACTAGTATACTGTAGATGACTGACTGACATCTTTTACCACATATAGTAAAAATCATGATATGGCAAGTCTTGCCATATAAATTTAATGATTTTAAAGATATTTTTCTTTTGTATATATTTTATATACACCACCAGCCAATATAAACGCCGCCTCCCCGAAATTCATTTAAAACATTTATTAGTTTTAATTTTTTACCTTCTTTAATTTTATAAAAGTGCATGTTATTCATAAATTGTTGAAATAACAACTAAAGGCATTCAATGATCAAGTGTTAGCCCTGAAAAGGACTGTTGACACATTCTCAAGGGGTGAAGAAGAGGAAAGAAGGGAAGACTCATTAAGGTATGAAATTCCCCCTGGCAGCAATCACCTGTTCTATTCGTCTTGGCATGGAGTTAATGAGGTTCTGCAATACTTGGGCATCAATCCTTAACCACTGATGTTGCACTTCTGCCCATAAGCCATCCAAGCTTTGAACAGGGACCTTGTCAACCTCTTTCTGGAGCTGGGACCATAGGTTTTTGATGGGGTTGAGATTGGGTGATTGGGGCAGCCATGGCAAAACTTCAATGTGGTGTTCTTAAAGAAAACGCTGGGTAACTCAGGCAAAATGACAAATAGCATTGTCCTGCTGCAAGATCAAGTTGTTCCCAGAAAGATCTAATGGAATGAGGTGATATGAAGAAGTTTGCAGTACAACCCAACATTGCAATGCCCTTGAACATGAGCCAGAGGATGAGGTCCATTGTAGGTAAAACCTCCACACACTTCCAACTTGTCACTAGTAGCATGCACAGTGGGGCGAATATGTTGAGGCTGCATGGCTGTTCCTCCTTGGCATCTGACATACCTTGTCTGTCAAGAGTTAACCAAGTGCAGAGATCTCATACATAAATATGCAGCAATGCAATTGTTCCAGAGTCCAGTGTTGATGCTGCTGAGCCCATGCAAGACAAGTAGCTCGATGACATGCTGTAAGGAGTAGTTTTTGCTTTCAATCCTCCCATAGAGT